>APFE030383074.1:189342-200690 GCA_000404065.3 Pinus taeda | reverse complement strand
TCTCGTTTATTTATAATTTTATTAATTTACCATACCTATTTTATAAATATGGTATTTGGCCAATAGGATTCACTTAAATAAACCTCTTTTTTGAGCCTTCTTAAATAGAGAGAGGGTTATGGACTAAAAAGGAGGTTTTATTTATTTACCATACCTCTAGTTTATTTATATTTTTATTTATTTATCATACCTTTGGAGTAAGTATAAAAAAAGGTTTTATTTATTTACGATACCTCCACTTTATTTTTATTTTTATTTATTTACACCCTTGGAGTAAGTATAAAAAAAGGTTTTATTTATTTACGATACCTCCACTTTATTTTTATTTTTATTTATTTACACCCTTGCCATCGATGAAAACTGGATTTGAAAATAGGGAACCATTAACAGAAGAAATCAGGGCCATTGGGACCAAATACAACCTTCCAAACTAGGCGATTTCAAACGAATTTAACATTGCAAAGTAGAAAATCAAGCGATTGTAATGGAATATAACCTCTCAGGCGAATCAGGTCAAATGAGTCTTTTCATAGTTTATCTGCCCCATTTTTGGGCTAAAATGGAAAAAATTGTTTATTTTTTAAATAAAAGTTGGGCTAAATATATGAAATGGGTGTTTTATAAAAATTTCGCCCCTCTAAAATGAAAAGCCCCTTAAATTTCGCCCCTAAAATTTACCATGCCTAGCTTACAACATGTCAAAGAATGAAATATCATTTGTTCCTTAGCTCCTAAATCATTTGGAGTGGAATCATATGTATAAATTTTCTCCCTACCCAGTGTTCAAGGCCAATTTTCATTTTATCCCCTTTTTCAATTTTCCAAACTAACTAGTTGTTAACCAAATGGAAAGCATAGATAACAACTTTCTAGATTATTGAGATAATATTTTGTTCTTTAATGGGTTTTCTAATCCAATCCTCCATAATATTAAGGGTTGTATATTTATCTCTTAACACCTATATCCACAAACATATTGCTTGAATAAGACCATATACATTTTATGTAGCAAGAATTGTTGAAAGGAGAGAAGGATTTTTGAAGCCCCATCCTCCAAAGGCTTTTGGCAGTGCCAAAATTTTCTATGAGACTAACATCATGATTTATTTATTTTTTTAGTCTTCAAACCATATAAACTTGTAGGAATTTTTCCTAATATTTTCCAAAGCACCTTTTGGAACCCAAACAAATAATGCCTAATAGATTCAAATTTCTTCCAATACTTATTTTATGAAAACTAGTCAACCTCCCCTAGATAACCATATATTGCATTAATGTATTTTTGTTCTCCACTTTCATTATTATTCATTTCCAATCACATGTTTTTATATTTGTTTGGTTTCAAATAGAATCCTATGTATTTTACAACGTTGACATCAATCACCATTAGGGGAAATAATTGAGTAATAAAGTTCTTTTCCTTCTTAGATATTGTGATTCCCCAATAAGGTCATTAAAGGATTTTACATATTAATAACCATTTTAGTTGCTTTACAAAATAAATCCATGACACCCTTAACTTTTTCAATGACCTTTATAATACCTTCACAAAATAAAAATAAAAATCTATCTACAAATAGTAGATGTGTGATATTGCATGAGACTCTATTGGGAACCACTATATTATAATACCACATAAGGGGGAATATGGGACAACCTTGTTTAAGGGCCCTCCCTAATCTGAAGAAAGGATGTGTTGCTTCATTTAGTAAAACAACAAAAGATAATGAAGAAATGTAACATATTATCTAAACAATGAACTTATGCCAAAAACATAAATGCATGAGAATAATTCTAATGTAAAGAAAACTACTATTTGATTGGGTCCACTTTCATCGTTATTCATCTTTATTTTTTACCTTTAATGCATACATGCATTCTTGTGCCACCCCAATTGCCTCATGAAACTTGTCTTCCTTCTATGAATCCAAATTCTTTTCCCAATATTTGATTTGAGAGAATACTTTCCAATGCTTTAGAAATGACCTTTGGGATGATTTTGTATGTGCAATTGCATAGATAGATGACTCTAAATTTCTCAAAGTTTGTAGAAATATCTTCTTTAGGAATTAGTGCTAGGAATGTTATATTAAAGGTTGCCAACATTTTTCTTCTAGTTCTTGTAGTCTCCACCCCTCTTTGTAAATCCACCTCCATAATCTCATTATAGCCAAAAAATATTCCATTGGTACTTCATCGACCTTGGGAATTTATTATTTTGAAAACTTTTCCAAGTATGATACAATTATTCTTTCCCAATTTCTTCCATTATGACCTATTTATCATCCTCATTGATGAAGCTAAGGAAGGATTTTAATGGTATGGTCACTTCTACTATTATGGTATGATCATCTTCCTTGAAAGGGAAGAAAAAGTGGTTTATGCCTTCAAATGCCATGCCCTTTAAATTTGTAGCCTAGGTACCATATCAATTTTCATTTTTCTAACTAAAATTTATATTCTTTCTATAATTGCAAATCTATGAAATAATTTTGTACTCTCGCCCCAAACTATAACCATGATGCCATAATGATGAGTCTCCATTATTTTTATTTTTCCAAAAAAATAAGACTCCTTGTATCTTCTAGGGACTTCAATTTTCTATTTCTCACCTGAATACCCAAAAACTTTATTATTATAGAGTAACTTTAAGGCTTCCTCTACTTCTCTGCTTAATGTATCTTTTCTATATTTAATTTTCATATTAAATTAAGTTTTATCATAGTAATGATAAATTATAATTTGATATATGAGTTTCAGTTGTGTGGGGGTTTGAGGGTTGAGGGAATAGGGGACAGGGTAGTTGAAACACTCACCACTCGAGTCCCATGGTTTGTGCCTTCCTTTTCCTTGGCATTGGCACATCACTTCATATTTCTAGTTGGGGATGCTTTATTTGCAAGTCTTTCTTGGCGTGGGTTTTTTCAAGGTGGTTGTAGGCCTTGGAGTCTCCACTAGCTGCCATAATATTATATTGGCGTTGTTGGTCCTGTGAGTTTCCTCTCTTGTTGCGTCTTTTGAAGTTTGCTTCTGGATCTTTGTTGCCACAACATTTTCTCTCCTTGTAGGGTTTTTCTGGCTTCTAGTTCTTATGGCATTTATCGCATGATCATTTGTTGTCAGAGTCCTATTGAGTGCTTTCTTTGTTTTGTGTGTCCACTCACCACAACAGAATTTAAGGGGACGAGGTTCTTTTGGCGGTCAATTATTCTACTAATTCCTCCATTTCATGCATTCCTTCGCCATTCATGATCATCGATTTCAGGCTTTGGTTCTCTCTCGACAAATTTGGGGTTTTGGCAATCTCTACTCACATGCCCCCAGTGTTGATGTCATTTCTAATATGGACCCATATGGGTCTGATGCACTCCATTTTTTCCAATTGTTGTCACATCCTTACTTGGACTTTATCGTGGATTTCATTGGTCTTTGTCACCTTATTCCTGTGGCCATTGCTTAGCTTATCAGAGAGGGTTGTTGGACCAGTTTTTGTTTTTTATTTACAAACTTGCCATGTGTCGGTTGTTTGTTGGGGTTTTGCACTCCTTTTCTTGGATTTTCAAAAGGCCTATGTGCATTTTATGTATTATTGTTTGTTTCTTTATTTCTTTATGAGGGCCTACGTGCTTGGTTTTTTTTCTCTTTGTTGGCCATGTGTGCCTTGATATATTTGTATTTCTATGCAACAAGGTCTGGGTATTTTTTAACCTAAGGTTTCATTCCCTGTACCTACTTTGAAAGATGTTTTTTTATTTTCAGACTTGTTTAAGATCAAAAACTCATACACACACAATGTGTCTACAAAATGTAATTTTTATTCCTTGATCACATAATAAAATTTATGGTTCTTTTTCTCTAGAAAAAATGATAAATGATAATTTATCTTATTAAAATATACTTTTAAAAATAAAATAATTTTTTAATGAATAGTACAAACTAATAATAAAATAAAAGGTTAATTAAGGTAACTTAAGTTTCCATGTTGTTTTTTAGTATATATTATTGATTATGTTTTCTCATATGTTTTGATTAATACCTTGCAATCGTTATGGAACAAATTCTATTAGGAGTTTAGCTTATGGTACCACGAGGTTGCATGAACACTTGTTTGTATATTATAGATTTATTGATGTGACCAAAATGAATTCTCCAACAATAAAGGTTCTTCTTAATGTGAAGCCAATTAGACCTCAGAATGTTTCAAACACAAAACCTATTTGGAATTTTAGGCAACTATTTTGGTTTTTAATAATGAAATCTAAAGTATGAAATGCAAAATGAAGGAATGCCTTCAACCTACATGCAAAATGCAATTATACTCTACCTATCCTATCTATGAGTAATTGTCTAAGTAGGGGTGATTATTACCAAGTAGATATATTTAGCAACTACACAATTAAGCATGTATTCAAAAAATAACAAAAAATATACAAAAACATAAAAGAGTCTATATCTAAATCATTGTTCATAGTTCTAAAGCCATAACATAAAGTAAAACGTATTAAAAAAAGTAGGTTTAAGAAAATTAGTTTTGACATAACAATAGTCAATAATAAGAACACACTCTTACCATGATCCTAGGATTGTGTCAAATAACATAAATATCTCTTTAACTCATTCGACATGCAAGAATCATAGCCTCTTAGAAAGTTGGTCAAATTTGGCTTTTCATTCTTCAAACTTAATAATATAGTTAACAAAAGTTGCATAAGCATAAAGCCCCTTTCTCTACTTCTTACGTTACATTTATAACTCTTTGGAAAATAATTGTGTTTCAAGATCTTTGATCCCCCGTTAGATATTTTGTCTATTTAGCTCCCCTTTCTTTCCATTTCTGAAAACATTTTATATCCCAAAATATAATTTTGTCATCATTTGGAATCTATCATTAGTTTTGTGGTTTGATTCCATGTAAACATTCCATATTTCATATTAGGAGGATATTTATAGTTTTGTGGTTTGATTCCATGTAAACATTCCATATTTCATATTAGGAGGATATTTATATTATACACCTAAATTTGAGTTATTCATATGCCACCTCAAAGGTCACTAACTCCTTTGGCATGGGACCTAGTCCATTGTTAAGTGTATTGATGTAGGACATAACGAAACTATTTTTTTGAGGATTCAAAATTTGCTCCATAAGCACTTATTTTTTAATCTTTGAAGTAGTTCCTATCGAGATTTGTTTTTTCTTTATTATTTCTTCTACTTCTCTCCTTTGATAAGAAGTCGGTCAAGTTGTAGTGATATCACTAAGAGGAGGAGTAACCTAGTGGAGAGTTTGGAAATTTTCAATTGAAATAATGACATCTTTGTCGAAAGATGAGCCTGTTGATCTACAACTTGCCAATGTTGTATAGTTGTATTGAGTATCCTATTGGTTCATTATGAGGAAAAAAAAATGGGCATCCTTTTGTTCATGTTGAAATCCCTTTAGGTCATTCAACCCCTATCATATTTCTTCCAAAATTAAACTCTTATTGATAATGTTGTTTGAAAAAACTAATAATTGAGAAGAATAATCATGAAATTCCTATAGGTCGTTGTACATCAGAATTTCTGCAATGCAAACTTATCTTGGATTGAAAAATCACATGCCTTGAACTCAAACAAGTTGGTCATGTCTTCTTGAAGATGTGTTATTTTTTTTAATTAATTTATTTATTTTTTAATCTAGAGAACTTTTTTTCTCTTATTGTCCTCTATTTCTTTGACTAGCTTGACAATGTTGGACTTGATTGCTTGCATACAAGAAACACTCAAAGAAAATGTAACAAATGGATCTTTGTCTATATTCATAAAAATATGTGTCTTTGTTTCAACTGTGAATTTTGGAATTCCAACAAACTTGAGATGCTTCTATGTTTTCCTTACCATTTGCTTCCTTCTCTTGTCAAAGACAAATAAGTCCAACATTACAACTAATTTTAATTTTCATGGGGTAAAATGACCTAAGCCTATCTCAAAGAGTAGGAAGTGGCCTATGGTGAAGGCTTTCATTGTAGGCTCAGTTGGTGTCACTAGATTAAATGATCCTTCTTTCACAAAATAAAAGTTGCAAGATTTAAGTTTTAAAGTTTGAAGGATTTGTATATTATGGCTAGGAAAAAAAAAACTTCAAGGAGATGTGGAATGTTCAATAATTTCAAGATAATTCAAAGTAATAAAAAAAGAAAATACTAAACAAGAATTTAGGACTTAGCAAAACTTGCACAATTCATGAGCTCAAAGATGAGGGGAGGCACAAACAATGCATGTTAAAGATTTCCAATGGATAATATGGAACTTATGAGCAAGTTTAGTGGTTTCAATAGAGTTAGGCCCAACAAACAATGGTTTTATATGCAAACTTAAACTCATTTAATACAACTCTGATTAAGATCAATATCTTAGGTGCCATAAAATTAGGGAGAGGTCCTTATTTTCTACTTAAGTTTTGTAACAAGATGTGAAACTTGGGGAAGTTGTTGCTAACTCAAGATTTGGAAAGACATTCAGCAAATCCACGAGTCTCTGCGAATCAATTATTAAAATAACAAAGGTCCAAATAAAGCAATTATCACCTTTCCTTGAAGGATCTTAATTTCAATGATAGTTCCCATTTAAATTAGCCTTTAACTAACAACATAAGTACCCAATTCGAAACTTGGAAAAATATTCGAATTTCCTAATGATTTTATATAGTCATCATAAAATTTTAGTGACTTTTAAGGTTAAATAATTGCCTTATAGAATGTGGGCAAATAATTTTTAGGAAAGTGGTAATCAATAAATATTATTTTGAAAAAGAGCATGGAAAATTAGTCCATTTGCAAAATTTAGCCTCCAAAATTTTAGGGTCAAATTAGTGGAGTTAATCCATTGACCTAGCCTCAAATGTCGCATAATGCCACAAAGCTATTATAAACTAGGGTTGTTACAAATTTTCTTGAGTTATTTAGTTATGTTCTCTTAGTGTTTCTTCAATGCAAGTGAAATCCATATACATACTTATAGCCCAGTGAAGTCACGTCAGTGTAATAGAGCTTGCTTCGCTATAAATGAACATCCATAGCCCTAAGGAAGATGGATCACTACTCCAAACTTTTATCTTTTTTAAAATTTTTCTTTAAGAGATAAATCAAGGGATTCTCTAAGGATAAAGCTTGAAGCCACTACAAGGATATGCTTATTATAAAATCAAGCATATTGTAAGTGGAAATTGAATATGGACATAGAAGATAATAACATTTCTCTCAACCACTCAAACTACATCTAATTAACCCTTTATTATAATAATATAATAATTAAGTTTTAAAAAAAATATTTCTTTTAATATCTAATTTTTAAATAATTTATTATAATCTATTTTAATCATTTCATTATTTAAAATATTAATTTTATTATAAAATATAATCTTTAAAAAAATATAATATATACATAATTTTTAATAAAAGTATAATCCTAAATCAAAAACACAAAATGTTACTACCTAAAATCTTTCTTAATCTTAAATTGATTTAGGCCTAAGCCCTATAAAACTTTAGTAGAAAAAAAAGCTCAAAATATAATGTTCACCTATAATCTTCTCTTTGACGTGTCCGAGTCATTTATTCGAGACTTAAGCTCTCTTTTTTTCAAGAAATCATTTAGAGTGATATGGAGTTAAGCATATTTAAATGGATTAAAACCAATAAAATTTAATAGTGGAAAAAACTTAAAATATAATGTTTACTAGTAATATTATCTATGAAGTGTATGACTTAAGCCTATTTAAATTGAATCAGAGTGGAAAAAGACTCCAAATTTAGCTTTGAGTGAACTTTTACTAACATTAAAAAGGTAAATGTTTATAAGTGAGAACCTTACATGCTTTATCTATATAAAGCAATATTGGGATGAGGTGAGGATTTATCAACCCATAGAAAACAATATTGCTATGAGGTGAGGATTTAGAGTGATAGGGTTGACACAAGTTTTTTACTAATTTGATGAAAGTTGATATTGAGATGAGGGGAGGAGTTACGGTGAGGGTTGCTGCAAGTTTTTAATTTCAATTTATGATAGAGTTGAAAAGGCACATGTGTATATAAGTAAAATCCTTGTATGGTTATTTATGTAAAGTAATATTCAGATCAAATGAGTTATATTGATAGGGTGTTTTTTTTCAAAGGTGGAAAAATCTATCAAATTCAGTTGTCAAACCAATAGTGAGGACAACCATCTTTTGTTGCTACCCATAAATGTCGGTTGACGCATCACTATAGAAAAACCAGTAAAATCCTTGTATGGTTATTTATGTAAAGTAATATTCAGATCAAATGAGTTATATTGATAGGGTGTTTTTTTTCAAAGGTGGAAAAATCTATCAAATTCAGTTGTCAAACCAATAGTGAGGACAACCATCTTTTGTTGCTACCCATAAATGTCGGTTGACGCATCACTATAGAAAAACCAGGCCACTTGGAATAACGGGCTGGAAAAACCAGGCCACTTGGAATAACGGGTTGGTGGTCCGTAAGGGAGCAGGCTTTCACTCCTGCGAGATGCCTCTGGGTCTTAAGTCCGAGGAAGACGAGCTCTTAGCCAAACAAAAGCACTTTTAAAGCATACTCCAGGCCCTATATTGATAGGGTGTTATTTCAAAAGTTTAAATGTTTTATATTTTTATTTTATTTTATGATAATTATATAAAATTTTAATGAATGTAATTAAAATAAAAATAATTATTATTATATTTTTTAAATTGTATAAATAATAATTTTAAAATATTTAAACGTATATATATTATATTTTTAAAAATATTTAGATTGAATTGATATTAATTAAAAATTATAATAATAATAATTTTATTCTAAAACTTCATCAATTTTATTATTTCAAAAAAATATTATTCAAATTATTTTATATTTAAATAATATAATAAAATAATAAATCAAAAATTAAAATATTAAATTTTTTATTTAAATATGAACTCTAAAAGAAATTATTTAGTGTACAAAGTATTTTTATATTCATAATTTGTGGTCAATTAATATACTTCCTTTATGATTTAGAAAGTCCTTTATAAAAAAAAAAAAAATTACATATAACAGGAATCATTCTGGTCATATCGAACAGGGAATTATTCGTTAAGTTCAGATACATCCAGACAAAAGTTTAAAACAAAAATAAAAAATATCGTCTGCCCACTCAAACGCGCCTGTAACCTTCCGAATTGGGAACCAATCGTTGACCTGAAATTGAAACCAAAAAAAAAGAAGATGAAAAGCAGATGCGCAGATGCCTTTGTGACCGTCTGAAACGGAGCGGCTATAATTACGAGGCACCCAACCTCGAGCAGGTTCGGCTTATCATAATCTTTTTCTGCATTCCGTGTTGGCTTGGCTAGGCTGCCTGTTGCTACCTCTTCATCTCTTCTTTCTTTTAATTCTGCAATGAATTGCTTAATTGTTGTTCTCAGTTGTTTGTCTGCTCCCCGGCATGGCCATGCATGCGTTTCTTTTTTCATTCTAATTTTGGTTCTGGTTGATGAGTTCTTTTTCATTTTTCTTTTGTTTATATTGTTTCATCTGCATTTCTTTTTTCATTCTAATTTTGGTTCTGGTTGATGTTTTCTTTTTCATTTTTCTTTTGTTTGTATTGTTGCATCTGCGGAACTATTTTTTTTCCTTTAATTTTAAATTGCGGAATGCAGAGTAGAGGGAAGGCAGACAGAAAAGGAATCCCTGATTTCGAATTCATAGAGGTATGCTTTTGTTTGGTTTAATTTGAATCCATAGACAGATATTTCGAATGGTTTTAAACTAGTATATATCTAGAAAATGGATGCTGCCTGTTACATTATGGCCTCGCTTGGATTGGTTCGGATTCCTCTGTTCTCAACAATTTAATCCTTACCACGCGTGGCTTGGTTTTTGTAGTGCTCTCTGCATCAGTCTTTCTTTCCATCTTTATCTTTCTGAGGTCGTGTTTCGTTGGTTTGCAGGTGAGTGAGAAGAGTAGAAGATAACGATAAACTCAATATTTTTTGATGTGGATGTGGAATTGGCCTGTGCGTAACATCGCTAGATGCGGTCGTTCTTGCCTCACCGATACAGCCCTCGTCTCCATGAAGGTAGGGTTGCATTCCTCCGATTTTCTTTCATTCTGGCTTTGCAGAATTAATCTGACAAAACTAACTCTGCTAGACAATGGATTGGTTTAGGAGAGTGTGACAGTTTTTATTATTTTTATCTCAGGGGAATTTCAGGGTTTTAACGCAATGGAGAAAGCCCATTGGCATTTCAATTGAAAGCGAGCCATTCCAGGTATTTTCTTCGTACACGTCAATTGGTTTAAATTTCTTTGGTGGGTTGTTAGGGTTTCGCTGAACTGTTACTAAAATGGAGTTGTCTACCGACGCAACAAAATAGCTCGCCTGAAGGCAGTTTTTAGTTGGGGTAAATTTTTTAATAGATTAGCACCAGTAAAACCTTTCCGGCACCTAAAATACTGAGGTTTAACAGCTGTAATTAAAATTTTCAAAAAAACTACCAGAATTTTTATAATCTTGCTAAAATTCCTAAACTATTTTGTAGATTTTTTAAACTACGCGTTAAAGAATATCGCATGTCTTAAAGGAAGAGCCTCTCTGTTGAAAGACAATGAGATGAGGAGATGAAGTGTGAGTTTGCTTTTTCATTTTATTTTTCTATTTGCCCAGAATTTAATCTTTAAAAAGGTTTTTCAGCTTTGATAGTTGGCTTGACTGAGGGCTTTGCAATTTCGAATAGATGCTGAGTTCATTACATCATTGATTTTCTCTATTTTAATCTTTATCTTTACGAGGCTGTCAGGTGAGGAGAAACAAATGATAAACAATAAACTTAATATTTTCTCTGATGAAAATGGAATTGGCCACCAGTGTGTGATGCCATTGATTGGGTAGTTCAATTCCGTACAGCCAAGCCGGCTAGCCTCTAAGCAGGTAGGGACGCGTTTCGTTTTTTTTATTGTTTTCACAAAATTAGCATGACTGTGTCGAACTCTTGCATCCTTTGCAACTCACATTTAGAATGAGAGTCCAGGGAAGTACAAGATGGGGATGCTCTAGTTCTTTGCAACTCACATTTTAGAACGATAGTCTCGGGATAGCATAGGGCTGCTCTAGTAAAGTCAGAGTACGGTGCAGACTCACTTAATCGTACCGCTTCTAATTAGTATTAATGTAAATGTGAGCCATATATGTTTGCGCTGGTTTTGTCAGAGTTAGTTTTGTTTTTATATAATTTGCAAAAAGGGTAAATTACGTGATAGGTTGAGGTTTGAGATAATTTTTAAATCAAAATTAATTAAAATTAAAATTTAATTTAATTATGATA
>APFE030383074.1:172378-188776 GCA_000404065.3 Pinus taeda | reverse complement strand
TTGTAAAAAGCAAAGTTAGTTAATATATTGAAGTTTGATATAGATTTCAAGTTACGGTTAATTAGGAATTTAGTGAGTTTATAGTTATGAATTTGACTTGACGACGAACAATGTCATATATTTATTACAATATGTCATTAAGAGTCATTTATTGTGCACTTGATGGATTTTATGGTTATTAAAGTTAGTTTTACATTTTATGCTTATTAAGCCTAGTTTTTGGAGGCATAGATATAATTTCATGCATAGGATATTGGACAAATACAAATAATTTAAAGCATTTTTTTATCTTTACCTAACTTAGCATGTTGAATTATATCTTTCATTGAAATTTAACAGTATTATATTAAAACTAACCTCTTCATTAAAAATTTAAAATTAAGAATTTAGGGCAACTATTTTTCAATCTTACATAGTATAATATTGTGGGGAATATTGGGATGGAAGGCAATTAGTAATTCTGAAGAGAGATTAGTGATTGACTATAATAATATTAAGTTATATTATATAGTTACTCAAATCTATCCATTTATTTATATAGTATATTAAAACTAACCTCTTCATTAGAAATTTAAAATTAAGAATTTAGGGCAACTATTTTTCAATTATTGTGGAGAATATTGGGATGGAAGGTGATTAGTAATTTTGAAGAGAGATTAGTGATTGACTGCAGTAACAATAAGTTATATTATAGTTACTCAAATCTATCAATTTATTTTTTCCAAAAAAAGACAATTCTCTTGGCTATTTGGAATATTTAGATGAAGAGGGTTTAGTAATGGACTATAATGACAATATAATTCTAAGTGAGAATTATAATGACAGTATAATTCTAAATGAGAATTAGATTTGAACATATGACCTATAATATGTTTCGAAAATGAAATTTTAACATCTACAAGAATAGATATAATTTATGAGACCACTAGATTTCTTACTTTTTTCTTTTTGTAATTCAATCTCTTATTATTAAATTTAATGATGAGGTTGGAGCTGACCCAATATTTTGTTGTAACTATGTTTGATATGTTTGAAAGCATCACATTCCAAAATAAAATGGTTTTAGGATTTCACAACCTCCAGAAATGCAAAAAATACATACATGTTCTTCCTAAATTTCTTTATCTCTTTTTCACTAACCTATTTAGTAACCTATTTCGCACTGTAGTTATTGCAAATTAGTTATTAATTATTTGATCTTAGGGTTAAGACTGCAAATGCCATCCACTTTCACGCTGCCTGTTAGCTTGGATCAGTTCGGGTTCCTCTATTTGTCAACGATAACAATATAACTCTAAGTGAGGATTAGATTTGTACATATGACTTATAAGCCACTCTGAGTAGACAGCTAAATTATTTGATCTTATGGTTGGGGCTGCAAATGCCATCCACTTAAGACGTATCTGCAAAATCATGCTGCCTGTTAGATGATTGCCTCGCTTGGATTGGTTCGGGTTCCTCTATTTATCAACAATTTAATCCTTTAACTCGCGTTTTTCAGCATTCTGATGGGTTTTGTAGTGCTCTGTTCATCGATCTTGACCAAGAGGTCGTGGTTGGTTGGTTGGTTTGGAGGTGAGTGATAGCTAAATTATTTGATCTTATCGTTGGGGCTGCAAATGCCATCCACTTAAGGCGTATCTGCAAAATCATGCATCCACTTAAGGCGTATCTGCAAAATCATGCTGCCTGTTAGATGATTGCTTCGCTTGGATAGGTTCGGGTTCCTCTACTGGTCAACAATTTAATCCTTAACTCGCGTTTTTCAGCATTCTGATGGGTTTTGTAGTGCTCTGTGCATCAATCTTGATCAAGAGGTCGTGGTTGGTTGGTTGGTGAGTGACCTGGAGAAAAGCAAAATATGAACGATATACACTGATCTGGATGCGGAATTGGCATGTGCGTGATATGACTAAAGCCGCTCGTTCTTGGTTCACCGGTAGAGTCTTCGCTTCCACGAAAGTAGAGGTCACATTCCTCCAATTTACTTTCTTTCTTGCTTTGTAAAATTAATTTGACATAACCCCAACTCTACTAGACAATGCTCTGAACTGGATTGGATTGGATTGGTTTGGTTTGGGAGAGTATAATAGTTGTTATTATATTTATTTCAGGTAATTCTAGGGTTTTAACACACTATTGAAGACAATGCTCTGAACTGGATTGGATTGGATTGGTTTGGTTTGGGAGAGTATAATAGTTGTTATTATATTTATTTCAGGTAATTCTAGGGTTTTTAACACACTATTGAAATTTCAATCAAGAAAAAGAACATTGGCATTTCAATCAAGGGAGAGAGAGACCGAGCCATTCCACGTGAAGTTCGCTTCTTCGTATTCGTCCATTGTTTTAAATTTTCTTTGGTGGGTTGCTAGGGTGAAATTTTATCTCACTGTTTTGCAGGAGGAGTCATTGTCTTCCAGGAGGAGCCGCTGTTAAAGAAGAAAATGCGATGAGAAGATTATGTTCCTATGTTTTATTTCGGTGGGAAGTGTAAGTTTGCTTCTTCATATAATATTTTTTTCTTTGCCCATAATTTACTCTTTAGAAAGCATTTTCAGCATTGATAGTTGGTTTCATTCAGGGCTACGGTCGCATTCCTCTGATTTTCGTTCTTTCTTGCTTTGCAAAATTAATCTGACATAACCCAACTCTGCGAATAGCCTCCTGGATTGGTTTGGGAGAGTATGACAGTTTTTATTGGTTTGGGAGCGTATAACAGTTACTGTTATCCTTATCTCAGGGAATTGCAAGGTTTTAACGCAAATGAAGAAAAAACATTGGCATTTCAATCGAGAAAGCGAGCCATTGTAGGTATCTTTTCGTACATGTCAATTGTTTTAAATATTTTTGGCGGGTTGATGGGGTTTGGCTGAACTGCTCCTAAATGTTTAATGAAATCTCATCTGTCTTCATCCGACAAATTGCGATGAGAAATTATTTTCTTTAAGTTTAGTTTGCTTTTTCATTTTATTTTTCCATTTGCCCAGAATTTAATCCTTAAAAAGTTTTTCCCGTTTTGATAGTTTCCTTGATGGTGCTTTCTACAACTTCTGATAGATGTTTGATTCATTACATCATTGATTTTCTGTCTTTTAATCTGTTTCTTTCGACTGGTTGGCAGGTGAGTGACCAGGAGAAATGATCAACAATAAACTTTATCTTTTCTCTTTACACATTCCGTTATTTATTCTTTTGACAAAACTAGCATGACCGTGTCGAACTCTTGAAGTCTTATCACCTCACATTTAGAATGCGAGTCTAGGGGAGTACAAATAGCATAGGGCTGCTCTAGTTCTATGCAACCCACATTTTAGAATGATGGTCTCGGGAAGTGCAAATAGCATATGGTGTTGGAGAGTGCTATTTCATGGACTATAGTATCATTAATGCTATAGTTTAATAGTCCACGTAGCCCATGGATACATGGATGCACATCGATTCACTCCTGCCGAAAACGACTCCAGCTTCCACCTGAAAATACTGACAGCCTGCATTAATGCGATTTCATTTGAATTTTGAAAACCCCTGCCCAACTGTTAGATATTTTAATTTCAAATTCGGGAATGGTTATTCAGTTTCATCAAATGGCATATAGCAATGCATCAGGAGGTCAGCTGGCTGTGGCGAAAGAAGGCGAACTCAAAATATTTCACGATTCTAGCCGTGTGCGCCACAGTGTGGGGCAGCGAGCTAGACTCTAAGGTATTTCACCGTCTTGTAACGCACAAAACTTTCTGTTATTTACCTCTCCCGTGGAAGTATTTAAGGCCTCTCGCGCACCTTCTGTTGCAGGTCTGTCATTTATTCATTCACACAGGGTTTTAAAGAATTTGCTGCAATTCAGAGAGCGATCTTTTTGGATAAATCAATGGCGGCAAAGGCAGCGGTGAGCACGCGGTGGATGGAAATTTCTCCGGCGCGGAGAATATTATGTTCACAGACTCGGCGGAACTCTCTGAGCGGGAAGCGGCCGGACACAATTGCGGAAGAACGCACTCTCACCAAAGAGGAGCTCCTGGTCGACGTTCAGTCTGGTTTTGATAATGTCCGTAATCTGGAGTTCATGGACGGTAAAAATGGAACGATTACGCAAAGAGAGCTTTAACTTTTCATTGAATCTCGATCTTCTGGTTTTAGCTGTAAATAACTCGAAGCCGAGGCAGATTTGTAAAAAATATGTGGCCACTACCAGACAATTTAGGTATATATTCGCAAGTGCAGTACAATGTAATTAAATATATTGTTTGGAAAATCGAGTTTCCAATCTTTTTCCCGGTTTTAACGATGAAGAGTTTGATTAAATTTCTTTTACGCTAATGAAATATTTGGTTGGCAAATCATTTTGCAAAAATAAAGTTGTTTCTGGAGGAGATAATGGAGAAACCAAATCTTAGTTTAAAGAATATTTTAAAGATTATTTCAAATGCCGAATTTGTGCGGAGAGACAATCGGCCATGTTCCGGAATTTATGACTTACAGTTACGGATCTATTTAGTCCAAACACTTCCAACACAGACGAACAAGTTTATGCCTCAGTTCTCTTTCCTCCATTTTTTATGTTTTAAGTTTGAACTTTAATCATTTTCCATCGTGGATTAAATTAATGTTTATGTAGGTTTATAATCGTTATAATTAGGATTAAGGTATATATAAGTTTATAATTTATTTATAATGGATGTTGTGAATTAAATTAAGGTATAGATATATATAAGTTTATAATTTATTTATAAGGGATGTTCTAATTAGGATGTGAATTAATTTTTTTAAAATGAGTTTTTATTTTTATTCTCTTTATCAGGTTTGAATTTACTTAAAACTTAGTGAAGATTAAAACCCTCCACTTTATAGGTTAGTTTTTATTAATGCTACGTCATTCATTTTTTAAAATTTAAATAATTTTTTCTCGATGATTTAGTTAAGAATATGTATTTTTTTTCTTTTCGAAGATTATAAATTTAAATATAGAATAAGGTAGAGAATATACACCTCCATAAACTTGAAGAATAAGGTAGAGAATATACACTTCCATAAACTTGAAGATTCAAATAATTACATAAAAGGATATTTTTGCTATAACTTTAAAATAATAATAATAATAAATTACATAAAAAAGATTCAAATAATTACATAAAAGGATATTTTCGCTATAACTTTAAAATAATAATAATAATAATTTTCATGTAAAAAATATTTAATAATTTATTATTTTAAATAAGAAAAAACGGTTATAATTACTGTAAAGCAATAAAACTAGCTATCATATAATTGAATGAGATTTATATAAATAATTAAAATTTAAATACTATTTTTAAATTATACAACTAAAATGAAAAATTTAATGTATGTGTGAAGGCTAAGTACTTTATATTACTTTCAAAAAGATGTACATAACAAATCTTCATGAACTGTCACTTGAGAAACCACACCAATCACTTTAAGTTCAAAATTTTATGATTGCATATTGCTTATGTAATTTCTCATTCAAACTAAAAGAAAAACTATGCCAAAAATTTACAACCATAACTATAACATTGTCATAATAAAAGCTCTAAGCAATAAATAGGGCTAATTTGATGATGTTAACCTATAAGATATTCCACCTTAATTGGTGGAGGGGGATCATTATCATCATCAAAGGAGGTGAAGGCAAGATTTGTCAATTTCTTGGCTAGCACAAAAATATTTTTATCCAACCTGCCCTTTTTTCCTATCATTTCCACGGTCATCCACACAAGAATTTATTGTCGAGTATTTGCATGATCTCTAAGGACTCTACCCATGAACATTTTGATGTGTCAATACGGGTTGATAGTTTGCATGTAGGAAGATTGACGAGCCTAAGTGAAATTTCCTATTTTAGGGATCTAATTCTTGGTATCTTGATCTCATAAAGAAGGGTTATGCAAATATTTATTGTCGAGTATTTTAAACAATAAAATTTAACCAAAAAAATCTCAAATATATAATATTTAAACACCTTACATAGTGCTTTTGAGGTTTATTTTTATTTTTTTAATTTATAATAAATGTTTTTTTTTTTTAAATTTTTGCTTGGTAAATTTATTTGGTAAAACTAATGATATAATTGGAAATATTTGGATGAAGGGTGGATTAGTAATTGAAAACAATATAATAAATAATAGGATAGTTGCTCAAATTCATCCTCTTAAAATTTCTTTTTAATATTTGAAAGGTAACTTAGCAATATACCACAACAATAATAAATAACACTAAATGAAAATTAGATTTAAACCCATAAACTTCCAATTGACAACCTTCCTTCCTTGAATAGATTTAAATTTTTTTGACCTAATCGTTATAAATGCCATCAACTGGCAACTTATGACATATGTACAAAATCACGCTACTTGTTAGATGATTGCTTCACTTCGAACCGTTCAGGTTCTTCTGCTTGTCAACAATTTAATCCTTAACTCCCGCCGTTCAGCATTGTGATGGGTTATGTAGTGCTCTATGCATTATTCTCTCTTTCAATCTGGATCTTTCAGAGGTCGTGGTTGGTTGTGTCACGCCCCCAATAACTTTTTTCGTTAATTGGGGAGTGCGGCACCACCTTTTGCCGGGTTCGGGCAAATGTGGACTACGCCTCACAAACTTCCAACACCAATTTAACCTTGTCGAATTAGTGTTATCTTCATAAACCGAGCAATTCAACTTTAACCGATTTATAAACTTATCTTATCATCGATTTATATCATAAACAACAATTATAATCAATTCTGCGTTTTAATTATAATTCGTTTAACCATGAACATAAACCACAGCAATCTTAACAAAACAACGCATTAACATAGAACACAATGTATAATGGGCGGAGCCAGCCCCAACCGAACTGCGCTCCAAGAACTGTTTTATAACTTTGCCAATTCAAATTACAATTTTACAGTTGCGTGAGTTTGCCCGACCTCACGACTTCCCAACAGGCTTTCGCCCAACCGATAACCGGGTCGTTCACTGGCGCACTTCGGCGCTCTTTGTCTGATCTGATAACAGGCCTTACGGCCACCCCTGTTTACCATTGCGTGAGCCACTTCGGGCCTCACGGCTTTTACACCACAGCCCCGTGTTCTACCCGATCTCAGGATCGTTTGCCCGCACTCCGTGCGGTTCTTGTTCGACCCAACTCCGCCGTAGAACCGTCCTGCAGTCGCAATTCGTGCAACCGGTTTATGACCAATTACCACAGCGTTCCGTCCAGAACTGTGCGCTGTTCGCACTCTGCCAAGACCGGCAAAGTATTTCGTTCAATTGTTCGGTGTATCGCATACGACCGACGTTCACCCCAATTCGATCTCTGTCCGCAGCCGCGCTGCGCTGTCCCCGACCTCTTACTCCGCCTTCCTAATTCGAGACTCCTTCACATTTCGCACCTTTTGACTCTTCGTGTGGATCCCTTGAAGGCTTGATCGAGTGAGTGATCTCTTGATTGATGTCCTCCAAATGCGACGCGCCTCCTTATTTATATGAACACATCGCCAATTGGAAGGGGCGTCGGCTTACCAAGCCGACCCCTGAAATTCGTTCTAATTTGTTGGTCGCCGCACCAAGCCGACTCGACCAATTCATGAACTGTTGCGTGTTTCCCTCTTCGCGGGTCGGCCTTCGTGTACGAAGCCCACGCTAAGAGGCTTATAAGTTCGCCACTCACTTAATTAATCACGCGTGTATTCCATCGTTTCTCCATGTTCGACTTTGCCACCGTATCGTTCAGCTGTGTGCGCCCGCTTGGTTCGCTCGGGCGGGCGGGCGTACTTGTCATGTTGCCCCGCCCACCGTTCGGTCCACATTCCGTGTTCCTTTGCTGTCGTGTGCGCCATCCGTTCCGTCATCTCGTTCAACCATTTGTTCGAACTGTCGAACAACCCGGACCTGTGTGCCTTCGTTCGTTCGGGCGTTCGGGCGGGTGGGCGCACTGCTGTGTCGCCCACCGCCATCGTTCTGTCGATCACCCGTTTTGCCCAACTGCCATATTCGTTCGGCCGTCTGTCTCCAACGTTCGCCCTGCTGCCCGTATGCAACCCCGTCGCACCGGTTATGTCATTTTCACGTGTCAAGTCTCCAAACGGTCCGTCCGGTAGGAGGTCGTTCAGCCTTCGTTCGGGTCGCCCGTCAGTGTGCGGAGCGCCCGGTCCCCAGGGCGTTACATCCTCCCCCACCTTATTCCGTTGTCGTCCCGACAACCTCCATACCATTGTGTCCTCTTCGGTCCTCCATACCAAGTCGCCCTTCCAATCCATAATCATGTGCATGTTTCGGAAGTATGTATCCCATACTACATCAAGTCGGAATTTAGACATCGACCCGGCTCCTCAATGTTTCAGACCTCCAAGTTCACCATGTATGGATACCTGCGCAAGTGCCACACATTTTAACATGTGGGCACCCCCACAATTTCGGTCCCCGGCTCAGGTTCATGGGAACCCCCAATTCTCTGCTACCCACGGGACCAACCTGCCCAATCACCTTACGGGCTCACTGCCTTGAGCAGCCAACGGTGAGCCCAGCTTTTCATCTTATCTACCTAGAGAGGAAGGCCAGGAAGTTCCCTCCCTGGCTTTCATCCACCCATGTGTCGGATTGGTGCTGTGTCCTTAGGTATGAGTGCACAACCCCAACCTCTTCTTCACTGCATCCAAGTTCTCCTAACTTGTCCTTTGTCAGCTGAAAGTCGTATATGCCCATGGCATATCTACAAAAATCAACTATCCCCTTCGGGTCCCTTCCTTCGTAACCTTCGATCTCGTTTGTCTCCGAAGTGGTGCTCGGACCTTCTTCTTGCGCAACCTCTTTGTGAAGATTGTTAGTGGAAGGTATCCTCAACAAGTCTCTCCAAGAACGAGAGGTCTTCTCTTTACCTCTCTCGTCCCCTTTCCTTTCCTTGGCCATGAAGTCTATGAACTTCTGTTCTCGTTCAGACTGAACTACACTTCCAAGTTTCCTTTGCCCCATATCCGAATGTCTCACGTTCGGATCCTTGGGATATAATATCACCGATGTCATCCTCGGTCTGTACCCCAGACAACTCCTTCTACTCATAGGTACCGTCATGCTTTTTCCCTTGGCTGTGATTAGGAGGATGTCTTGGTCCATCATCGACACGGCTTGGGCAAGCCTCATGAAGTCTAGTCCCAACACCATCGAATGATCGTCCATATCTACAATCCTTAAATCCAACTTCCCGAACCATGACCCGACCCTTATCGGAGCGTCTTTCAATAGTCCATCAATTGCTTTGATGGGAGAGTTAACTGCCTAGAACGCACTGTTCTCTCTCTCCATTTTCTTCTTTCTAAACGATCTTGCGGTCTTCCTACTCACGAAGCTGTGAGTAGCTCCCGTATCAATCAAGGCTGCCAGTCTTTTCCCCTGCACAGTCACGTCCACAAAACTCAACTTCAAGGAACTGTCTTCCTTCTTCGGCTTTGTCTTGCGCCTGATTTCTGCAATTTGTTTCAAGAATTCGTCCTCAACCGTATCGGTAAGCTCATGCTCCTTCTCGATACTTCTCTTGAGCCACTTCTTCTCACTTTGATCGTTTGAGGAGCTCGGTCTTGGTGCCTCCTGTTTTGTCCCAAGCCTTCCCTCCACCATATTTTGTTCAACCGTATCGACCAAATTCATGGAGCCAAGCTTCCGGAAATCCTCGGGTCTCTCCCTGTAATGAGCTTCCAACCTATTGATATAATCAAGTTCTGCTTGTTCTATGACAACTGGAAATGTGTATATAAGTGAGATTTCTGCATGGTTGTTTATATAAAGTAATATTTAGATGAAATGAGGACTTATATTGATAGGGTGTTATTTCAAAAGTTTAAATGTTTTATATTTTTTTTTTTTTAGATAATTATATAAATTTAATGATATAATTACAAATAAAATAATTATTTTATATTTTAAATGTATAAATAATTTAAAAATTCTAAATTTATATGATATTATAATTTTAAAATATTTTGACTGAATTGCTATTAATTTAAATATTATAATATAATGATTTTATTTTAAATTTTATAATTTTATTTAATTTCAAAAAAATATTTCAAATTAATTTATATTTTAAACTAAAATATAAAAAATTAATAAATCAAAAATTAAACATTTAATATTTTTATTAAATATTGAACCCTAAAAGAAATGATTTAGTGTACAAAGTATTTTTATATTCATAATTTTTGGTCAATTAATATACTTCCTTTATGATTTAGAAAGTCCTTTATAAACTTTTTAACATATAACAGGAATCATTTTGATCATATCTAACAGGGAATTATTTTCGTTAAATTCAGATACATCCAGAGAAGAGTTTAAAACAAAAATAAAAAATATCGTCTGCCCACTCATTCGCGCCTGTAACCTTCCGAATTGGGAACCAATCATTGACCTGCAATTGAAACAAAAAAAAGATGAAAAGCAGATGCGCAGATGCCTTTCTGACCGTTTGAAACGGAGCGGCTATAAATAATTATGAGGCACCCAACCTCGAGCAGGTTCGGCTTATCATAATCTTTTTCTGCATTCCGTGTTGGCTTGGCTGGGCTGCCTGTTGTTACCTCTTCATCTCTTTTTTCTTTTAATTCTGCAATGAATTGCCTAATTGTTGTTCTCAGTTGTTTGTCTGCTCCCCGGCATGGCCATGCATGCGTTTCTTTTTTCATTCTAATTTTGGTTCTGGTTGATGTTTTCTTTTGCATTTTTCTTTCGTTTGTATTGTTTCATCTGCGTTTCTTTTTTCATTCTAATTTTGGTTCTGGTTGATGTTTTCTTTTTCATTTTTCTTTTGTTTGTATGGTTTCATCTGCGGAACTATTTTTTTCCTTTAATTTTAAATTGCGGAATGCAGAGTAGAGGGAAGGCAGACAGAAAAGGAATCCCTGATTTCGAATTCATAGAGGTATGCTTTTGTTTGGATTAATGTGAATCCATAGACAGATATTTCGAATGTTTTTAAACTAGTATATATCTAGAAAGCGGATGCTGCATGTTAGATTATGGCCTCGCTTGGATTGGTTCGGATTCCTCTGTTCTCAACAATTTAATCCTTAACACGCGTGGCTTGGTTTTTGTAGTGCTCTCTGCATCAGTCTTTCTTTCCATCTTTATCTTTCTGAGGTCGTGTTTCGTTGGTTTGCAGGTGAGCGAGAAGAGTAGAAGATAACGATAAACTCAATATTTTTTGATGTGGATGTGGAATTGGCCTGTGCGTGTAACATCGCTAAATGCGGCCGTTCTTGCCTCACCGATACAGCCCTCGTCTCCATGAAGGTAGGGTTGCATTCCTCCAATTTTCTTTCATTCTGGCTTTGCAGAATTAATCTGACAAAACCTGACTCTGCTAGACAATGGATTGGTTTAGGAGAGTGTGACAGTTTTTATTATTTTTATCTCAGGGGAATTGTAGGGTTTTAACGCAATGGAGAAGGCCCATTGGCATTTCAATTGAAAGCGAGCCATTCCAGGTATTTTCTTCGTACACGTCAATTGGTTTAAATTTCTTTGGTGGGTTGTTAGGGTTTCGCTGAACTGTTACTAAAATGGAGTTGTCTACCGACGCAACAAAATAGCTCGCCTGAAGGCAGTTTTTAGTTGGGGTAAATTTTTTAATAGATTAGCACCACTAAAACCTTTGCGGCATCTGAAATACTGAGGTTTAACAGCTGTAATTAAAAATTTCAAAAAAAACTACCAGAATTTTTATAATCTTGCTAAAATTCCTAACTATTTTGCAGATTTTGTAAACTACGCGTTAAAGAATATCGCATGTCTTAAAGGAAGAGCCTCTCTGTTGAAAGAAATGAGATGAGGAGATTAAGTGTGAGTTTGCTTTTTCATTTTATTTTTCTATTTGCCCAGAATTTAATCTTTAAAACGATTTTTCAGCTTTGATAGTTGGCTTGACTGAGGGCTTTGCAATATCGAATAGATGCTGAGTTCATTACATCATTGATTTTCTCTATTTTAATCTTTATCTTTATGAGGCTGTCAGGTGAGGAGAAACAAATGATAAACAATAAACTTAATATTTTCTCTGATGAAAATGGAATTGGCCACCAGTGTGTGATGCCATTGATTGGGTAGTTCATTTTTGTACAGCCAAGCCGGCTAGCCTCTGAGCAGGTAGGCACGCGTTTCGTTTTTTTTTTATTGTTTTCACAAAATTAGCATGACTCTGTCGAACTCTTTCATTCTTTGCAACTCACATTTAGAATGAGAGTCCTGGGAAGTACAAGAAAGATGAAAGATGGGGATGATCTAGTTCTTTGCAACTCACATTTTATAACGGAGTTGTTTATAATGCGATTTTTTGGAGATTTCGGTGACGAATTTGGTTGAAAAAATGAGGTTAAATCTTGATTTTTAGTAGTTAAAATGATATTTTAACTGCATATTTGAATTCAGCGACCTGAAAAACCCCAGAGAACCATTGATTGTGCAGAAACTAGCTATCAAATTCCAATAAATTGCTGCCGAATTTTGACCGGAAAAATCCGCTGAATTTTTTTTAAAAAATCGCGTTATAGAGTACTGCTTTTAGAACGATAATCTCGTGATAGCATAGGGCTGGTCTAGTAAAGTCAGAGTACGGTGCAGACTCAGTTAATCGTCCCACGTGTAAATAGTATTAATCTAAAATGTAAATGTGAGCCATATATGTTAGCGCTGGTTTTGTGAGAGTTTTGTTTTTATATCTTTTTAGTATGGGTTAAATTGGTTTCCTTATTTTAGGGTGTTGAATTTATTATTGTATTTAAAAACACAGTTATTTCAAAAAAAAAAATGATTTGATTAAAACAAATTATTTTGGTTAGATTTTAACAAAACAATCTCAACAGATATAAGACAACACTTTACCTCTCTGCCCTTAAATTTTGTTTTATTATATAATTCATAATGAATTATGATTGTTTATTTAATTTTAGCTTTGGTAAAATTATTTGGGAAAAAAATGATAAATAAATTTGGGCTATTTTTAAATTTAGCATGTTTAAGTTTAAATATATTTATGTATAAAATATATTTAGAATAAATATATTTATTATAAAATATATTAGGAAATAATTATTTTTTTCTAAATAAGGAAATATTTATTATAAATTAGGGAAATATTGTTTATACATTAGGGAATTTGTAAATGTAAAAGAGTTAATATATTTTAATTTGATGATATTCAAATTTATTATTTCTAAAAGGTAAAATGGTTAATAAATTATAGTTTGATATAGTTAATATTATAATTGGTAAAGAGTAAATTACTTGATAAGTTGAAGTTTGAGATAATTTTTAAATCAAGATTAAATAAAATTAAAATTTAATTTAATTATGATATTTAATTTTTATTTTTTTATACTTGGAGATCATTTTTATTATTTAATTTATTAGAAATTTAAGATTTATATAATTTTTGATAACTAAATAACATATATATACACAAATAATTAAAATTTGCAAAGGGCAAAGTTGTTAATATATTGAAGTTTGATATAAATTTTAAGTTATGGTTCACTAGGAGTTTAGTGAGTTTATAGTTATGAATTTGAGTTGACCATTAACAATGCCATATATTTATTACAATATGTCATTAAGAGTTACTTAATGTACAAATGATAGATTTTATGGTTATTAAAACTAGTATTAAATTTTATGGTTATTAACTTTAGTCTTTGGAAGTAATACACTCTCTCAAGAAATTGTTAACATAGATATAAATTCATACATTCAAATGTCAATAATGTTCCACCTCTTGATAAGTGCAAAATATTAGATAAATACAAATAATTTAAAGCATTTGTTGGTCTTTACCGTACTAACTTAGCAAGTCGAATTATAATCATTCAAATTTAACAATAGTATATTAAAACTAACCTATTTACTAAAAATTAAAAGTTAAGAATTGAGCGCAACTATTTTTCTATCGTAGATAGTATAATATTGTGAGGGAATATTGGGATGGAAGGTGATTAGTAATTCTGAATATTTGGATGGAGGAGAGATTAGCAACTATTTTTAATATTGTGAGCGAATATTGTGATGGAAGGTGATTAGTAATTCTGAATATTTGGATGGAGGAGAGATTAGCGGTTTGGATGGAGGAGAGATTAGCGGTTGACTGCAGTAACAATAAGTTATATTATAATTATTTAAATTCATTAATTTATTTTTTCCAAAGTAATTAATTTTTTTGTTTTTTGAATGAAGAGGGTTTAGTAATCGAATAAAATGATAATATAATTTTAAGTGAGCATTAGATTTGAGCATATGACCTATAAACCACTTTGAAAATGAAATGAAATTAAATTTTAATGTCCACAAAGCTATAGTCTATGACACCATTAGCTTCTTTGTTTTTTTTTTTCTTTATGTAATTCAATCCTCTTATTATTCAAAGTAATGATGAGCCGACCCAACCTTCTATTGTAACTGTCTTTGTTGTCTTCAAAGGCACCACATTCCAAAATGAAATATTTTTCAAATTCCACTAGCCCAAAAATACAAAAAATACACACCTATTCTTCCATAACTTGTATAGGCCTTTTCCACAATTTTTTTTTTTTTTTTTTTTTTTTAAACTATATATTCAATCTCAAAAAATTACATTTACTTCATTGTGAAACTTCCAACCCAACAAATGCCATCCACTTAAGACGTCTCTGTAAAATCACGCTGCCTGTGAGATGATTGCCTAGCTTGGATCGGTTACAATATAATTCTAAGTAAAGATTAGATTTGAACATATGACCGATAAGCAGCTCTGAGTAGATAGCTAAATTATTTGATCTTATGGTTGGGGCTGCAAGTGCCATCCACTTATACGTATCTGCAGAATCGCGCTGCCTGTTAGATGATTGCCTCGCTTGGATCGCTTGGATCGGTTCGGGTTCCTCTATTTGTCAACCATTTAATCCTTAACTCGCGTTTTTCAGTATTCTGATGGGTTTTGTAGTGCTATGTTCATCAATCTTGATCTTAATCAAGAGGTCATGGTTGGTTGATTTGGAGGTGAGTGACCTGGAGAAGAGCGAAATATGAATGATATACTCATCGTTTTCTGATGTGGATGCGGAATTGGCATGTGCCGTGATATGACTAAAGTCGGTCGTTCTTCGTTCACCTGTACAGCCTTCGCCTCCATGAAGGTAGGGTCACATTTCTGCAATTTACTTTCTCTCTTGCTTTGTAAAATTAATTTGACATAACCCAACTCTACTAGACAATGCTCTGACCTGTATTGGATTGGTCTGGGAGAGTATAATAGTGGTTATTATATTTATTTAAGGTAATTGTAGGGTTTTAACACACTATTGAAATTTCAATCAAGAGAAAGACCATTGGCATTTCAATGAAGAGAGAGAGAGACCGAGCCATTCCAGGTAAAGTTCGCTTCTTCGTACACGTCAATTGTTTTAAATTTTCTTTGGTGCGTCGCTAGGGTTAAATTTTAAATCTTAAAATGAAATTTTATCTCACTGTTTTGCAGGAGTAGTCATTGTCTTCCAGGAGGAGACGCTATTGAAGGAGAAATTGCGATGAGAAGATTATGTTCTTATGTTTTATTTCGATGGGAAGTGAAAGTTTGCTTTTTCATATATTATTTTTTTCTTTGCCCAGAATTTAATCTTATTTTCAGCATTGATAGTTGTCGCATTCCTCTGATTTTCTTTCTTTCCTTGCTTTGCAAAATTAATCTAACATAACCCAATTTTACGAATACCCTGGTGGATTGGTTTGGGAGAGTATAACAGTTTTTATTATTTTTATTAGTTTGGGAGGGTATAACAGCTTTTATTATTTTTATCTCAGGCAATTGCAGGGTTTTAACGCAAATGAAGAAAAACATTGGCATTTCAATCGAGAAAGCGAGCCATTGTAGGTATTGTGGGTTGCTAGGGTTTGGCTGAACTGCCCTAAATGTTTAAATGAAATCGCATCTGTCTTCACCGGTTGAAGAGCCGCTTTTGAAGGACAAGATGAGATGATAAATTATTTTCTTACGTTTTATGTGGAAAGCATAAGTTTTCTTTTTCATTTTCTTTTTCCATTTGCCCATAATTTAATCTTTAGAAAGTTTTTCCCGCTTTGATAGTTATCTTGATGGTGCTTTCTAACATAGGGCTGCTCTAGTTCTATGCAACTCACATTTTAGAATGATGGTCTCGGGAATTGCAAATAGCATATGGTTCCGCAAGTAAAGTCAGAGTACGGGGTGCAAGTTCACTTAATCATTCCACGGGTAAGTAGGATTACCTGTAAGCAGTATTAATATGAGCTATGATTACCTGTAAGCAGTATTAATATGAGCCGTATAGCGTTGGTTTTGATAGAGTTAGTTTTGTTTTTATATCTTTTTAATATAGGTTAAATTTGGTTTTCTTATATTTT
>APFE030383074.1:106052-165732 GCA_000404065.3 Pinus taeda | reverse complement strand
TAGTATATTAAAACTAACCTTTTCATTAAAAATTTGAAATTAAGAATTTAGGGCAACTATTTTTCAATCCTACATAGTATAATATTGTGGGGAATATTGGGATGGAAGGTGATTAGTAATTATGAAGAGAGATTAGTGATTGACTGTAGTAACAATAAGTTATATTACAGTTACTCACATCTATCAATTTATTTAAAAAAAAATAAAAATTTCTTGGCTATTTGGAATATTTAGATGAAGAGGATTTAGTAATGAGAATTAAATTTGAACATATAACCTATAATCTGCTTTGAAAATGAAATGAAATGAAATTTTAACCTTCACAAAACTAGATATAATTTATGAAACCACTAAATTTCTTATTTTTTTTTTTGCAATTCAACCTCTTAAAATTCCACTTCCCTAGAAATAAAATCCCCAGAAATACATACATGTTCTTCCTAGTCTTTTCCACTAACCTATTCGCACCGTAGTTATTGCGAATTAGTTCTTAATTATTTGATCTTATGGTTAAGACTGCAAATGCCATCCACTTTCACGCTGCCTGTTAGCTGATTGCCTCGCTTGGATCAGTTCGGGTTCCTCTATTTGTCAACAATAACAATATAACACTCGTGAGGATTAGATTTGGACATATGACTTATAAGCCACTCTGAGTAGATAGCTAAATTATTTGATCTTATGGTTGGGGCTGCAAATGCCATCCACTTGAGACGTATCTGCAAAATCATGCTGCCTGTTAGATGATTGCTCGCTTGGATTGGCTCGGGTTCCTCTATTTGTCAACAATTTAATCCTTTAACTCGCGTTTTTCAGCATTCTGATGGGTTTTGTAGTGCTCTGTTCATCGATCTTGATAAGAGGTCGTGGTTGGTTGGTTGGGTTGGTTGGTTGGTTTGGAGGTGAGTGATAGCTAAATTATTTGATCTTATGGTTGGGGCTGCAAATGCCATCCACTTAAGACGTATCTGCAAAATCATGCTGCGTGTTAGATGATTGCCTCGCTTGGATCGGTTCGGGTTCCTCTATTTGTCAACAATTTAATCCTTAACTCACGTTTTTCAACATTCTGATGGGTTTTGTAGTGCTCTGTGCATCGATCTTGATCAAGAGGTCGTGGTTGGTTGGTTGGTGAGTGACCTGGAGAAGAGCAAAATATGAACGATATACACTGATCTGGATGCGGAATTGGCATGTGCGTGATATGACTAAAGCCGCTCGTTCTTGGTTCACCGGTGGAGTCTTCGCTTCGACGAAAGTAGGGTCACATTCCTCCAATTTACTTTCTTTCTTGCTTTGTAAAATTAATTTGACATAACCCAACTGTACTAGACAATGCTCTGACCTGGATTGGATTGGATTGAATTGGTTTGGGAGAGTATAATAGTTGTTATTATTTTTATTTCAGGTAATTCTAGGGTTTTAACACACTATTGAAATTTCAATCAAGAAAAAGACCATTGGCATTTCAATCAAGAGAGAGAGAGACCGAGCCATTCCAGGTGAAGTTCGCTTCTTCGTATTCGTCCATTGATTTAAATTTTCTTTGGTGGGTTGCTAGAGTTAAATTTTAGCTGTTGATATGAAATTTTATCTCACTGTTTTGCAGGAGTCATTGTCTTCCAGGAGGAGCCGCTGTTGAAGAAGAAAATGCGATGAGAAGATTATGTTCTTATGTTTTATTTCGGTGGGAAGTGTAAGTTTGCTTTTTCATATAATATTTTTTTCTTTGCCCATAATTTAATCTTTAGAAAGCATTTTCAGCATTGATAGTTGGTTTCGTTCAGGGCTACGGTCGCTTTCCTCTGATTTTCGTTCTTTCTTGCTTTGCAAAATTGATCTAACATAACCCAACTCTGCGAATAGCCTCCTGGATTGGTTTGGGAGAGTATAACAGAACTCTTTGAATAGCCTCCTGGATTGGTTTGGGAGAGTATAACAGTTTTTATTGGTTTAGGAGCGTATAACAATCATTGTTATCCTTATCTCAGGGAATTGCAGGGTTTTAACGCAAATGAAGAAAAAACATTGGCATTTCAATCGAGAAAGCGAGCCATTGTAGGTATTATTTTCGTACATGTCAATTGTTTTAAATATTTTTGGTGGGTTGCTGGGGTTTGGCTGAACTGCCCCTAAATGTTTAATGAAATTTCATCTGTCTTCATCTGACAAAATGAAATGAGAAATTATTTTCTTTAAGTTTTATGTAGGAAGCATAAGCTTGCTTTTTCATTTTATTTTTCCATTTGCCCAGAATTTAATCCTTAAAAAGTTTTTCCCGCTTTGATAGTTGCCATGATGGTGCTTTCTACAACTTCTGATAGATGTTTGATTTTCTGTCTTTTAATCTGTATCTTTCGACTGGTTTGCAGGTGAGTGACCAGGAGAAATGATCAACAATAAACTTAATCTTTTCTCTTTATTTCCGTACAGCCAAGCCGCCTAGCCTCCATGCAGGTAAGGACACATTCCGTTATTTATTCTTTTGACAAAACTAGCATGACCGTGTCGAAGTCTTGCATTCTTAGCACCTCACATTTAGAATGCGAGTCTAGGGGAGTACAAATAACATAGGGCTGCTCTAGTTCTAAGCAACCCACATTTTAGAGTGATGGTCTCGGGAAGTGCAAATAGCATATGGTGTTCCTCTAGGAAAGTCAGAGTACGGTGCGAGTTCACTTAATCATTCCACGGGTAAGTAGTATTACGTTTTAGAATGATGGTCTCGGGAAGTGCAAATAGCATATGATGTTCCTCTATTAAAGTCAGAGTATGGTGCGATTTCACTTAATCATTCCACGGGTAAGTAGTATTACGTGTAGGCAGTATTAATATGAGTCGTATAGCGTTGGTTTTGATAGAGTTAGTTTTGTTTTTATATCTTTATAAATTGAATTTGGTTTTTTTTTTTACATCTACCGAAAAGGAATTTTAGAATTTTCTAATTTCTTATTTATTTATTTTTAAAATTTCGTAAGAATTGGTTAGAATTGTCAGTTTTATTTATAAATTTTAAATTTTTTTAGTTATATGATGAATCGGTAATTTCTAGTCCTAATTTATGGGAGACCCAGATCAATCTTCAGTCTAGTCCTAATTTATGGGAGACCCAGATCAATCTTTATCGCTGTCACTATAACAGCAAGAGTACATCCAACTACTTCTAGTCCTAATCTATGGGAGACCCAGATCAATCTTCATTCTAGTCCTAATGTCCTAATCTATGGGAGACCCAGATCAATCTTCATTCTAGTCCTAATCTATGGGAGACCCAGATCAAAAAGAGTACATCCAACTACTTCCAGTGCTAATCTATGGGAGACCCAGATCAATCTTCATTCTAGTCCTAATCTATGGGAGACCCAGATCAATCTTCATCGCTGCCACTATAACAACAAGAGTACATCCAACTACTTCTAGTCCTAATCTATGGGAGACCCAAATCAATCTTCATTCTAGTCCTAATCTATGGGAGACCCAGATCAATCTTCATTCTAGTCCTAATCTATGGGAGACCCAGATCAATCTTCATTCTAGTCCTAATCTATTCATTCTAGTCCTAATCTATGGGAGACCCAGATCAATCTTCATCGCTGCCACTATAACAACAAGAGTACATCCAACTACTTCTAGTCCTAATCTATGGGAGACCCAGATCAATCTTCATTCTAGTCCTAATCTATGGGAGACTCAGATCAGCAAGAGTACATCCAACTACTTCTAGTCCTAATCTATGGGAGACCCAGATCAATCTTCATTCTAGTCCTAATCTATGGGAGACTCAGATCAGCAAGAGTACATCCAACTACTTCTAGTCCTAATCTATGGGAGACCCAGATCAATCTTCATTCTAGTCCTAATCTATGGGAGACCCAGATCAATCTTCATCGCTGCCACTATAACAACAAGAGTACATCTAACTACCTACTATTCATTCTAGTCCTAATTTATGGGAGACCCAGATCAATCTTCATCGTTGCCACTATAACAGCAAGAGTACATCCAACTACTTCTAGTCCTAATCTATGGGAGACCCAGATCAATCTTCATTCTAGTCCTAATCTATGGGAGACCCAGATCAGCAAGAGTACATCCAACTACTTCTAGTCCTAATCTATGGGAGACCCAGATCAATCTTCATTCTAGTCCTAATCTATGGGAGACCCAGATCAATCTTCATCGCTGCCATTATAACAGCAAGAGTACATCTAACTACCTACAGGTTGATATATTAAGATCTTATGGCCGCCAAGGCTGGGTGGGGAATCTACTTCTCGAGCATCCACCACAGCGTACTCAATGAGATTTGAACTACGACCTCCGAGGCATCGCCCAAATAGACTTACCGTCAAACCACACATCACTATACTGTCTATGAACTCTATATAATTTGAGTGTTTAAGGAGTTTAAGGAGTTTTGAAGGAGCTGAAGTCACTTATGCATTTAAAAACAGATTTTAAACAATAAAATTTAACCAAAAGAATCTCAAAAGATATAATGTTTAAACACTTTACATAGTGCTTTTGAGGTTTATTTTTATTTTTTTAATTTATATAAATATATATGAATATATTATTTTTTTGCTTTGTAAATTTATTTGGTAAAACTAATGATAAATTTTGGTTATTTTTAAATTTAAGTTGGAACGAGATTATATTTATGATATATAAATAATTTTTAAATAGGGAAAAATTGTTTTATACATTATAATTTGCAAAATGTAAAATAGTTAATATATTGTAATTTGATATAATCAACTCTATCATTTGTAAAAGGTAAAGTGGTTAATACATTATAGTTTGACATAGTCAATATTATAATTTTTAATTTGCAAAGAGTAAGTTATTGATAAGCTTTAAGTTTGATGATAATTCAGTTTATGATTAATTTTAAATTTATGTCAATTATGATAAATATTATATATTAATCGCATGATTTTTTGAAGTTTACTTATTATAGTTATGGTTTATTTAATTATTGTTTTTTTACTACTTTTAGGATCATCTTTACTATTTAATTTATTAAAAATTTAAGATGAATACATTGAAGTTTAATATAAATTTCAAGTTATGATTGCCTTGGAGTCTACTGGCTTCTCACTTATGAATTTGGATTGACCACCAGCAATGTCTTATATTTATTACAATATATCATTAAAGGTCACTTATTGTACAGTTGATAGATTTTATGGTTATTAATTCTAGCCTTATAAGCTAATGCATGATAAAGCTAACCTCCTTATTAAAAAAAAAATTAACAATTTACATTTTAATAAATAGACTTAACTATTCTTAAATGCTATATAATCTGAGATTTTTGGGATTATTTAGATGGAGGATGGATTAGCAATTGAGAATATTAGATGGAGAGTGGATTAGTAATTGACAATAATAACAATAGGCGAATTTACATTTTAGATATAAATGAAAATATTTAGATGGAGAATGGATTAGCAATTGAGAATATTAGATGGCCAGTGGATTAGTAATTGACAATAATAACAATAGGTGAATTTACATTTTAAATATAATTGGAAATATTTAGATGAAGAGTGAATTAGTAATTAAAAACAATATAATAAATAATATTATAATTGCTCAAATTTATCCTCTTAAAGCTTCTTTTTAATATTTGAAAAATGCAGTAGTCTATAACGCGACTTTTTGAAAGCCTTTCCGGCAGATTTTTCCGGTCAAAATCCGGCAGCAATTCATTGGAATCCCAAGTTTAATAGCTAGTTTCTGCACAATCAATGGCTCCCAGGGGTTTTTCAGGGGCGCTGAATCCAAATATGCAGTTAAAAAACCATTTTAACTGCTAAAAATCGAGATTTAACCTCATTTCTTCCGCCGGATTCCGTCACCGGAATCTCCAAAAAGTCGCATTATAGACAACTCCTTTGAAAAATAACTTAACAATAGACCACAATAATAATAAATAACCCTAAATAAAAATTAGATTTGAATCCATAAACTCCCAATTGACAACCTTCCTTGAATAGATTGTTAAATTTTTTAAGCTAATCGTTACAAATGCCATCAACTGGCAACTTATGACATATGTACAAAATCATGCTACTTGTTAGATGATTGCCTTGCTTCGAATCGTTCGGGTTCTTCTGCTTGTCAACAATTTAATCCTTAACTCCCGCCTTTCAGCATTGTGATGGGTTTTGTAGTGCTCTATGCATTAGTCTCTCTTTCAATCTGGATCTTTCAGAGGTCGTGGTTGGTTGGTTCAAAGGTGACTAACCTGCAGAAGAGCAAAAGATGAACGATAAACTCATTGTTTTCTGATGTGGATTTGGAATTGGGATGTGCGTTATAACTAAATGCGGTCGTTCGTGGATCATCCGTACAGCCTTCGCCTCCATGAAGGTACGGTCACATTCCTCCGATTTTCTTTCTTTCTTGCTTTGCAAAATTAATTTGAAATAACCCAATTCTGCGGGACAATACTCTGACTTGGATTGGTTTGGGAGAGTATAACGGTTATTATTTTTATCTCTGGGTAATTACAGGGTTTTAAAGCACATGGAGAAAGACCATTGGCATTTCAATCAAGAGAGAGACCAAGCCATTCCAGGTAAAGCTCTCTTCGTTCTCCTCAATTGTTTAAAAAAAAATAGTGGGTCACTAGTGTTTGGCCCAACTATTCTTATCTCACCGTTTTGCAGGAGTCATTGTCTTCCCGGAGGTGTGAAAGGACAAATGCGATGAGAATATTATGTTCTTTTGTTTTATTTCCGTGAAAAGGTCAAGTTTTTCTTTTCATATATTAATTTTTTCCCTATTTTCCCAGAATTTAATCTTTAGAAAGCATTTTCAGCGTTGATAGTTGGTTTCATTCAGGGCTTTGGGGTGCTCCTTGTAACTTTTGATAGATGTTGAGTTCATTACATCACTGATTTTTTCTCTTCGTTGTGTTTGACTGGTTAGCAGGTGAGTAAAAGGAGAAACAAATGATGAACAATAAACTCTTTTCTCTCAGGAAAATGGAATTGGCTGCGAGCGTGTGATGTGATTGATTGTGGTTGTTCTACTCAGTTCAACCTAGCTTACATGCAGGTAGGGAGACATTCCACTATTTATTGTTTTGACGAAATTAGGATGACTATCGAACTTTATGTAACATGCTTTGCAACTCACATTTTAGGACGAGAGTCTAGGGAAGTACAAATAACATAGGGCTGCCCTATTTCTTTGCAACTTAAATGTTTAAAGCCATAGTCTTGGTAAGTACAAATAAATATAGGGCTTGCTCTTGCAAAGTTGGAGTAGGACATAGGCTCACCTAATCGTTCCATGCGTAAGTATTATTAATGTCAGGCAACGTTTTTTTATTTTTTATTTTTTTAATAATTTAAAAGGAATCCTGTCTGAAATATATTGTTTATTTTTTCATTCTTAACTTCAGCATAAAATAATTTAATATATTTTTTATTATATAATTTTTTAAGTAGGAAAATCTATTTTATATTAATATTAGAATTTGTAAAATAATTTAAATAATTTTTTTTATTATATAACTTTTGAGTAGGAAAATCTATTTATATTAATATTAGAATTTGTAAAATAAAATAGTTAATATATTGCAATTTGAAATACTTAGGACATAATTTTTAAGTTATGATTAATTTAAATTTAAATTTAAGTTGATTATGATAAATATTATATGTTAATTATATGTTGTTATTAAGTCCATTTATTTCATAATTAATATAGGTTATGGTTTATTTGATTTCTATTTTTCTAGATTTTTGATTTTGAGGATCATTTCTTATTATTTAATTTATTAGAAGTTTGAGATGAATTATAATTTGTGTATATAACTTTTAGTAACTATATATATATATATATAAACTCATGGTTATATCTTCTTCATTTTTGATTATGAAAAGATAACTTAGTAATCAACATTAAAATTTGCAAAGGGCAAAGTTGTTAATACATTGAAGTTTGATATAACTGTCAAGCTATGGTCCACTTAGAGTGAGTTTAGACTTATGAATTTGGTTTGGCCATGAGCAATGCCATATATTTACCACAACATGTCATTAAGGGTTACCTATCGTATGGCTGATAGATTTTATGGTTATTAATGCTATCCCTTTAAGATAATGCACTCATCATTAATTTACATTTTAATGAATAATGTTAACCATTCTTAAATGCTACATAGCCTAATATTGCAATTTCCCAAATGCCATGAACTTAATTTTTCCAAGGAAAATTGATTCCCTTTCTTAAATAGAGTATTTGGATGGAGAGTGGCTTCGTAATTGACGACAATAACAATAGGTAACTCTAAGGGAATTAATTGGATTTGTGTGAAAATTTCATCTATCACAACAACTAGAAATTATTTTCCTAATTGTTAATATATTTAACAATTTATTTGCAGTTTGCTACGACAAAAATCAAATACTTCACACTGTGATTTTCACAAATAAACTAAGGAAGATAATAGTGCTAGAAACTGACAAAATTCTAGCGCACACACACATAAAAATAACATTGTTGTTTTTGGACAAATGTCCCCGAAAAAAAACCCAACTTGGAAAAGTCAGTGTAACAACTGAGGGTTTTATTATTATGTAACAGTGAGAAATTATGAGTACAATAATCTAGATGGAAAAATTTTGCTATCTTGTAGAGAAAATACTAGCACAAATATCTAGAGGGAATTTACCCTCTCTTTGGGCGATTTCGACACTAGACTGCCTCTGAAAAGCAAGTTGTCCAATTGTGCCTGCGCAGGGTCTGTGTCAACTTGATGTTGCCTATTGCAATTGCTGCCTGAACTGAGTGCTAGTCTAGTTGTCTTGCCTGCTATTCACTGGGAAAATGTCTCTAGAGGGAATTTACCCTCTCTTTGTGCGATTTCGACACTAGACTACCTCTGAAAAGCAAGTTGTCCAATTGTGCCTGCGCAGGCTCTGTGTCAACTTGATGTTGCCTATTGCAATTGCTGCCTGAACTAAGTGCTAGTCTAGTTTTCTTGCTTGCTATTCACTGGGAAAATGTCTCTTCGACACTCTGGAAGCTCTGCCCAGTCTCTGGAACTGAAACCTCTTTAGCAAATCGAAATGCCTTCTTAAGGCTCTACGTTGGCTCTGCGTAGCCCTATGGAGAAATGTAGGCCTCTCTACAAATGCACTCGCTGGATTTGGAAAACTTCCTACAACTTCACTGTCCCAACCCCTTATTATCTATGCTTCCTCATTAAAGCTCAAACTCTTCAGTAGTTTATTGCTGCTACTCTGGAAAATCGAATTTTCCAAGTGCCTCTGGTGTTTCTAGTGTATTCTCCAAGTGCCCATCAAATTCTTCTTATAATCCTTTATTGGAGCACCAATGGCCAAGATTAAAACTTAATCAAGGGCTAGGATCATATTAGAGTTGATCTGTGTGAGTTTCTAGAAAATTTTGACCTTGACTTAATTAATTCTAATTAATTAACCATATTCCCTAAGTATAGACTTAGGAAATATTTAAAAAATGATTAATAATCTAATTAATCTATCTCTAGGTGGAATTTCCAGAAACGGTTTTTGGGTTATGGAGATCTCATGTATTCTATCCTCTCCACCAAGTTATGCTCACCATGAGATCTCCATAACCACATCTGAAGCACTTGACCTTTGACAGGTCCTTCTTATTCTTCTTCTTTTGCTTCCCCTGCACCTAACTAGGACCCTTAGATGCAAGGGCCACATTCTCCTCCTCACTCTTCACGCCCTTACTGCTGCTGCCATTGATGGTTCTCTTCAAGAGAGCCCGCCTCAACTCTTTATGTTGTAGATCAAACCACATCCTGCCGCACCTTGGCAAGGTACCTCTTCCCAAGATACTTTGGACAAATACCTGCCAATCTTTTGAGACTCTGTTCAGTGCCAATCATACAAGCTCCGTGGTTTGAGGTGTTGACCCAACAACTAACAAATGATCTCAGACTTGCTGAATCCGACTGAGAAAGGCATTCATGCTCTCGCCCTTCTACATCCTCGTGTTCCTCATCTTCTCATGGAGATATATCTGTCACTGCTTAGAAGAACTCTGAAACAACTCAGACAAGGCATCCCACATCTCCTTGGCCATTCCCTTCTCTACCACATATGAGACAAGATGACCTCGGACTCCATCCGAAATCAACCTCTTGGCCTTCGCCATTTCCTTCTTGTACTCCTTTTGTTGATCGAAATCATGGGGTATTGCTACCACACTCTGCATATGTCTTCAGACAATATTCATCCAGAAGGAATTACATCCTTGCCTTCTAGATGATATAGTTGGAGGCACCCTCCTATCTGTCTTGGTCCTGAGAGCCCTGTTGTGGCCATCTCTAGATTTGATCTAGAAAATCCCTCTTCTTCTGCTCGGTTGTTTCTCTGCTACTCACACTCCCCCCTGGAATGCGTAGTTCAGCTCGCTGCTACTGCCAATGTGCAACTGGGAAAATCAGATTTCTTGGCTAGAAACCCTTTGAGAGAAATCTTTGTGTGTGTGTACAAGTTATCTTTCACTCGATGTTAATTTTGCTACTGCAAAAACCTCTGCGTACAACCAAAAATATGCTTAGCAAAAATTTGAGTTGTTGTTGCTCCCTTTGACTGTAAAATCACTATCTTAGGCAAATCGATTTTTTTGCAACATTGCAATTGAAAATCAAATTTCTACCCTAGCAATTTGGCCTCCCTGTCTGAGTACTGTGCAACACTAGAAAATTTTGGCCTGCTTCTCCCTTTGAATAATGAAATTTTCATCTTCGCTAATGAGCTTCCAGGATGATTACTCACGCTCTGATACCATGTCAAATAAATTGCGGAAGAAAATAGCACTAGAAACTGAGAAAATTTTAGCGCACACATATAAAAATAGCACCGTTATTTTTGAACGAATGTCCCCGAAAAAACCCAACTTGGGAAAATCGGTGCAGCATGAGGGTTTTATTATTATGCAGCAGTGAGAAATTTTGAGTACAATAATCTGGATGCCGAAATCTAGCTATCATGTAGAGAAAATAATAGAAAAAAATATCTACAGGGAATTTATCCTCTCTCCAGGCAATTTCGACACTGGACTGCCTCTTAAAAGAAAGTTGTCCAATTGGCCTTGCGTAGGCTCTGTGTCAACTTGATGTTGCCTGCTGCAACTGCTACTCGAACTGACTTCTAGTCTAGCTATCCTGCCTGTTGCTGATTAGGAGAACATCTCTCCGACACTCTGGGACCTCGATCCGGTATCTGGAACTGAAAACATCTGACCTCTTTTGCAAATCGAATTGCCTTCTTGAGGCTCTGCATTGCCTCTGTGCAACCTCTTGGAGAAATCTCAACCTCTTTATAAATGCACTCACTAGATATGGAAAACTTCCTCCAGCCTCACTGTCCCTGCCCTTCACTATCTATGTTTCCTCATTGAAGCTCGAACTCTTCGGTAAGTGATTGTTGTTACTCTGGAAAATCGAATTCTCCAAGTGTCTCTGGTGTTTCTAGTGTATTCTCCAAGTGCCCGTCAACTTCTTATAATCCTTTCTTGGAGCACCAATGACCAAGATTAAAACTTAATAAGGGGCTATGTTCATATCAAAGTCAATCTATGTGAGTTTCTAGAGAATTCTCACCTTGACTTAATTAGTTATGATTAATTAACCATATTCCCTAAGTTTAGACTTAGGAAATATTTAAAAAACGGTTAATAATATAATTAATCCATCTCTATGTGGAATTTCCATCAACGATTTCTAGGTTATGGAGATCTCATGTATTCTAGCCTCTTCACCAAGTTTCGTGACTAGAATGAATTTGATGCTACAAAAGTAACAATTTGAACCTATTGCCTATGGACTTCCCATTGGAAACATACCTTGGGTGGATGGTTAAATTGTCTGAGCTAATCCTTGGGGATCCAAATGCCATCAACTTATGACACGAGAAGTATATAATGGTTTTATTTTAAAGACCACAAGAACAAATCACCATAATCTAGAGTAACTTATGTTTTGTAAATGCCATGCCTACAAAATCCATATGCTATAGAGTAAAGGCTATATGTATGCAAAGACATAAAGAAAGGAAACCATAATACAAGTACATTACATACTTGTATATTACCATCGTATTTTTTTTTGTTAAAATTCAATGAGTCCATTTGTTTTACAGGTTGCATGATCCAAAATCTAGATGATATCTAATGATGTGTTGATGATTACTGGAAATTCGTCAACCAAGGGGGTCTCCCCAATGTGAAGTCCCAATTAGACCTCACACCATTTGGAATAGGAGCCCCATCCGGGATGTTGGACTAATTGCCATATATTCTTATAGATTTTCCTTGGCCACGAAGTTACACAAGAGAGTTATGCATAGGTAATCTTGGATCAATAAGTGAGTATGCTTGGTGAGTGTTCGGTTGTATGTGTGTCAAGATTCTTATACCGTGGGGGGGGAGGAAAGTGAGCCTTTAGGAGAGAGGTAATAGTACCACCCTATTAGAGACACACACACATAGAAAATATCTGTCTAGCATCTAGCGGAATAGTCCACAAAGATGCGACAGTCATTGCAATGATTACAACACATTCTCAATAAGATAAGCAATAAAATAACGGAAATAGTTCAACTACTTTAGCACAGGTGAAAAAAAAACATGAATTACAAACATTCACAATACAATCTTACAAATATTCATAATCCATGCATGAAGAATGTGTTTGCCATCAGGGTTCTGATATTAAGTAACAGTCCCAAGACACATGTATACAACAAACACCACTAGCTCCAATAGTGGAGTGTTGGAGCCACTCTTTGCTTCCCAAAAGAACTAGCTTGTCTCTCTAATGCCTTGCAGGAGGAGCCAAGATGAAAAGTCCCTTGCTCATACAATGAAGGTGTATATATAACCAATGGGGTGATGCTTCACCTCCCTTGTGACTCTTTGACTACCCTCATGATTGTTTGACTTCCATGACTCTTCATATTTTGTACATTTCCCTTCCACTTTACAATACATTTTGAATAGAAATTTACATAATCCACAAAAGTGATGTGGCACATGGTGACTCATGACATGACATGACATGATACTGATGACATGGAAATTTCAAGTCATTTTCTTCTACTTCTTTGTCTTCAATAAGAGATGTCCAATTCTTCATGTTTGTGAGAGATATGCTTTGTTCTTCATATCCACCCTCCAAAGGGTTGCGAATTAGATGGAGTCTTCATGCGGTCCTGATCTTAGATCTTTTGTTGTAATCTAGTGTTCCTTCGTCTTCTCGCCTGATGATCATTTTATCTCTTCAGCTCCATATGTGTCTTTTAGCATGGTCCCCTTCTTCTTTTCCACCCTCATCATCCCGTCATGACAAGATAGAGTACTTGCACTGGAAACTATTCATGAGACACCGACATTCGTCTTAAGAACCCTTAACCTAACATATTTCATGAAGGCACTTGTTAGGGTTGGACCTGGTGACTAGTTGAGTAACTGGCTAAGGGATTGCACCATACCAGAGGCCAAGGTTCGGGACTGAGGCTTGAGACTGCGAAATGTGCAGTTTAGGATGGCCAGGTTCAAGAGATTACGCAGTTGAGGGGCTTAAGAGCTCAAGGCTAGGACTTGAGGCTTGAAGATGCCCACTGCACAGTTTTGCGAGGACAAAGGCCAAGGAATTGCACAGTTAACAGACTCAAGGACTTAGTCTGGAGGCTTGACCCTTGAGACTGCACAATGTGCAGTTACGGAGGCTTGGGCAGAGGAAGTAGTAGTTGAGGGACTCAAGGACTTAGGATGGAGGCTTGAGCCTTGAGTTTTCCGCTGCACAGTTTTGGGAGGTAGCGAGGCTAGTTGATTGTGCAATTGCGCAGTTCAGGAGCTCAACGCTGAGGCTTGAGGATTGAGACTCCGCAATGCATAGTTCAGGCCTAGTTGGAGGGCGTGATTGCACAAATTTGGAGGTAAAAGTTAGGGTTTGAGAAATGAGATTATGTAGTGCACAGTCCTGGGAGGCAGGAACTTCGCATTGCGCAGTGTCAAGAGGCAAGGCTGCAGCTTGAGGGATGAGACTATGTAATGCACATTGCACAAGCATTGTCTAAGTGGACTGTGCCATGCCTGTTCAAGCTTGCGTGAAGGAATGCTTTCATGAATGCATTACGGACTGAGCATGTGTGAGCAAGCGACTTCAACACTTACGATCCAGAAGAAATCTCAAAGAATTAACAAAGCATCGACCGAACAACAAGTGACTATGGAACGACCGATCAGAAGATCCACAGTAGGCTCCAAAATTCAAGTATTGGCAAAATTTTGGAGGGTGTTTATCTCAGCGACAACACTTGGTGACGCACTGGTAGAACTCCAGTTTATCTTCCTCAATAACTCTTTGTGCAGGATCTAGTTATTTAGGAAGTATTGATTCATTGTTTGGATTACCTTGGCTTCCACACTTACCCCGCGAATTCACATAGTCCCCTCTGTCCTTTCTCGGTTGAGCACAAACATAAGATCAACAATATCACAATGTTTCGAATTAGGAGAGGGTAGTATAGTTTGTGAGCTTCAGATTTTTAGAGTATAGTTTTTCATCTCTGGTGTTGCTTCGATGCTAGCAAGCCTCGAAAGTACCTTGACGGATTCACTATAGGAACACAAACATTGCTCTGCTACCAGTGAGCTTGGACAGTACCTCGATGGAGTTGCTTGCTTCACCTCTCTGTGTAGGAAGTATTTCTCTTATTTCACCTTTATTTATATATTTATATAGGAGTGTGCATAGGCACTTATCATTTCATGGGCGGGAGAGGGATCTCGACTTATTGAGAGAAGGAGAGGTTGTTCATTCTGAAAAGCATATAAATACCTTTGATTTAGGTTTTCTCGTTAAGGTTTTTCCCCTTTTCCTCTTCTACTAGATTGGATAACCGTAAAAACACTGAAACTTAAATAAATGAGTGAGGGCGTAAGGTTTCCAAAATAGACATGAGTATCATGGTTCGACACAAAGCTTTCCTTATGCAAGGATCGTATTTTTCGTCAGAACATCATCGACCAAAAGGTGTAACCAAGACGGAGAAGAAGGACTGAAGGTCAGCCAAATGTTGTAGTTTCACAAAGTCCTTTTCTGTTTGGCCACATTTTCTTTCGAGCCCAAATGGAACACCCTTCATGCAATGTCTTATTAACAGAATCAAAAAGAAAAACAGAATGAAGTTTAAACCAAAGCATGATGCAAGACAAAAGTGAGAAAACATAAGAAATACTAATGAGAATAAGTGCAAGAGAGAGGAAACTAGAATGTAGCTAGTCCTACTCCTAACCTAAACAGTTAGAAGGTCAAGGTCAAGTGTAATGAAATTTCCAGTGAATCTACTGTTGTTGCTCTTGATCTGCATACACAAATATGCAAGCAATCAAAGCAAATACAAAATATTGTGCCACAGAAAATATAAGAGCTTGAATAACTTACAAAACAAATAGAAGGTATTTCCTGTTAGTGGAAAGATAAGCCATATCCACTATTTCTAACCAATTCACATTCTTACATTTTCGACGACCATTATAAGCAGAAAAACCATGAAATCTTCTTGTGAATTCACCTTCATCTGTGTCTTCCTTCTCAGCAAGCGCGAAAAAAGACCAAAACTTGCTATTAGCCAAAGGGCTTGCTAAGAAAGATGCTTCCGGGCAATCATAGATTGGATCGTGAAATTTGCAAAAATCCTCTTGAAAACCCCACAATCCTTGAAAAAATGAATTTTCAATTAGAAGCACAGGGCCTGGACGAGAATCTTGTGAGAGACAATTGCTCTGATCATATTCAGTCGGCTTGTCAAGACAGTGAGGGCCCGACATGATCATCAGCGAAGGCTGAAGTGCCTTAACCGTTTGACAAGCACTCAAAGGATGAGATGTTAAACCATGAAGATCAAAGGATGTAAAACCACTATCATTGGATGTGCTGATGGGAAAATGGTAAGTTGAATGAAAGTCATCAGAGACAGAATCATGATCAGGTGGAATGATTGAAGCATTGGATTCCCAGTTAGTAATTAACCAAGATAAGTCAATTTGAATAGCTCAGTGAGCACTCTGAAGAATAGAACAAACTTCCTCACCTGCAAAATGTGACAAACCATTTTGTAACTGGTGACAAATTGCACAAGCATCGAAATCATCGAAAGAATTGAAAAAGAATGCTAGTATAGAAAATATATGAAACCAGTCCGAATGTAATTGGTGAAAAAGAGAAACTTGATTCAGCAAATGGCTCAAGCGCTTGTCAACACTCAAGAGGATTTCTACTGCGGTGAAGACATTAACAAGAAAAACTAGGAGCTGATTATTCGCCCTAGCATTCAACAAATATGGAATTTTCGACCAAAGGTGATCTCCAAATTGATTAGCTTCATGATTCCGCACATTTATAAAAGGTATACACTCCAAACCTGAATTCAATACAAGAGATTTTCATGAAGATGAATTTAATACAATAGATGATCGAAAACCTAATCTTGAGAAATAGGAAAATTGTGACGAGGAATTCCAAAATCCATTAAGAACAAGTTTGCATCCAGTGAAAAAATATGAATGAAATAAATGTGCGAGAAAAGCCAAATTTGACATGGTTCAGGAATTTTACCGTGATTGCGAGAACTAACCATCAACGAGAGTTGAAGTGCCTCGACTTCTTGACAAATTCTAGAACTTTGGAAAGACAGATAAGAGCATTTTTTAAACTGAGTCAGATCACAAATTGCATGTGGACAACGGCTATCGATTAAGTTAATAGGATCACCATTGTCTGGATGGCAGCTATCTACACTGGTTTGATCAAATTTTTCCAGCTTCAATAAATAGATTACTCAAGTCATAGTATTCCTTATTGAAGTTTCTAAGTTTACTTAGTTTAGAAACCCTTCATGCACTTTTTCTGATTTATTCCTGCCTACTTGTTATTTTTATTTAACAAGTTCTTTACAAAGTAAATACTGAAAATGAACACTAGTTCATGCTCAACATATTACAGATCAACAACTAAAAGAAACAAGAACAAACACACCACATGACACCATTTATTTTTGGACCAATGTCCTTGGAAAAACCCAATGCGGGAAAATGGTGCAGCTATCTAAGGGTTTTCTTATTAAGCAATATTAGAGTACAATCTGGGTGCCGAAATTGGTCTACCCAACAGAGGATTTCCTTAGCAACTATACCTCACAATTTGAGTGAAATCTCTTGGCTAAAACCTCGAAAAATCCTTTCGGTAGCTCCTTAGCACAAAATTGCTCTGTAACCCTAATGTTTGCCCAATCTGGACTACATCAGCCCCTCTTTCTCTCACGCTGGCCCTGCGTCAGCCTTTCTTGGCTTGCGTCAGCGCCAAGAGGCCTTGCCTCAGCTTTCTGGGCCTCTGCGTTAGACACGCTGGCCTCTCTGGTGCTCTGCATAGCACTTGGATGCCTCTGCGTGGCCCTGCGTGAGCCCTTGCTGGCTCTACGTCACTCTCCTTGGCTGCTGTGCTGCTCTCCCGGCACAATCTTTACCTTCTCTGTTTCTCTATACTCAATGCCACTCAGCTGCTCTCCCAATCACTGATTCTATCTCTCTTAGCAAACCCCACTCTTAGAAAACCCCGCTCTAGAGAATAGAATGGCTAATCACTCTGGTATATTCTCCAAGTGACCCTCAAGCCTCCTCTTATACTTTTCACGTTGACATATCACCGACCGAGATCAAGTCCCTAATCAACGACTAAGATTAGATCTCGCTTGATCCATGTCTTTTGGACCACTCTAACACAGATCCATATTAATGCACATTGATATTTTATCATCCCTAAGTTTAGACTTAGGGACTTCATTAAAATATTAATTATTTTAATATCTCCTGATTGTTTAGAATCTGCCCAAACCCTTTTTGGGTATTGGATATCTCATGTGCCCCAACCTCTCCACCAAATTTCCTGGCTAGAGCACATCCGATGCTATCCCAAATCAACACTCCCTAGCGAGGAATATGCTCTAGCAATACCCCTCATTGAGTATTACTCTGATCATTTGGCATCAGTACCTGTGTTGATGCTAGGCCTTCCTGCCCACCATCCTTTGCACTATTGCCTCCTGTACTGCTGCCCATGGTTTTTCCACTGCCACTGCTGCATCTGTATGACAGCTCCCTCTGCATCGTGCTGTTGTTGGTCCTTCCTCCCAGCACTAAATCTGCATTGCACCTCCTCTCAGCATGTTGCATCGTGCTGCCCACTGCTGCACTGCAACTCAGTTACTGAGAAGTAAGTAACTGATCTTCCAACTAACCTCCCTATTGGGCTAGAAACACCCACTGATGTTGAAGCTTCCTCTGCCGCTGACAAGTGCTCCTTCTCTCTGACCTCTGCGCTGCTGCAACAACTCCTTGCATCTCGCATTGGTGCACATTTCGTTGTGCCTTCCTGCACTGGTGCAACACTCTTATGCCTCTCGTACTGCTGCAACTTTCCAGCTTTGCGCTGTCTCGGGAATCTTGCACTGTAGCTCTCTCTGCCGCTCCATTTGCATCCGTCTCTACCCACTCAACTAGTCCTGCTACTCCTCGTTGGGGCTCCAGTAGCAAGGTCTAATCAAGGAGGCTGGGTACCTCGAGGATTCTGCACCTCATCACCTGTAGTCCACCTGACTACAGCTCGATGTCTCCCCACTTTCGCTCAAGTGGCGCATGTGCACTCATGGCACAATCATCGTCTGTCAAAACTTCCTTCTCTTCCCTTGCTGGCGCTGCATTAGTCTCGGAAGACTCTCCCTTACTCTTCTTCCTTGGACACTGGGTCGCATAATGACCCATCTCCCCACAGTGGAAGCACTTGATCTTGGAGATCTTTCTTCTTCTGCTTCTCCTGCTTTCCCTCAGATGCTAGGGCCACATCCTCCTCCTCCTGCTTGACCTTGATCCCTTTGCTGCTACTACCTGTCTTCCTTCCTGGCGAAGAGCTTCCCACATCTCGTCCCAAGGTGGGAGAGTCCCTCTGCCCAGGATACTCTGGAAAAACACTTCCCAATCTTTTGAGACAACATTTAGGGTTGTCTTGACCATAAGTTCCTGATCTGGTGTCTCTCCTATAGCAGTCAACTGGTCTCGGATCTCATTCAGTCCTCCGAGGAAGGTGTCAACCAATTGACCCTTCTTCATCTGATACGACCTCATCTGGTTCTCGTGCAGGATTCTTCTCTACACATAAGTATGCTGGTACAGGTTCTTGAGAGCCTCCCACATCTCATCTGTCATTTCCTTCTAAGCTATATGTGGTATCACATGATCCTTGACCCCGTCAAGGATAATGCACTTGGCCCTCACCATCGCCTCTTCATACTTGTCGTTATCATTGGGGTCGACTGGGATAGCTATACCTTTCAAGGTGAAGTTCTTGACACGATTCCTGTCAAGCATTGATAAGATTTTGGCCTTCCAGATTGCGAAGATCGATGCTCCGTCCAGTCTATCTTGGTCTCTTACCCCGTGTAGTGCCATGATGCTCCTCTACTTCCCTCCTAGAAGTTCTCTATTCGACTCCTCTGAGTCTCTACTTCTCATTTGAAAGTTCTCTTCTGTACTCCCTTTGAGTCCTGATTTTCCTCTTGGAAATCCTTCTGCCACTTGACGAGATGCCCCCTACTCTGATCGTCCTGTGCAACTGCACTGTTGATCCAGGTTCCTCGGTTAGAAACCCTCGGTAACAACTCCTCTGGCCCTGCTCTGTCAGGTACTGTTCTGACTACAATACCTCACCAACTCCGCTCTGCAATATTTCTGTAGCCTTCTAGACTCCAGCAACTGCTTCTCTGTGAACTATGTCAACCCCTATTTGCCTCATGCTGGCTCTGTGTCACCCCAGATGGGTCTGGGTCAACCCTGGGATGCCTTGCGTTAGCCCTCTAGCCCTTTGCTTCAGCGACGCTGGCCTCTCTGAGGCTCTATGTAGCTCCCAACTTCTTTTGCATGGCTCTGCGTCACACTTCTTGGCCTTTGTGCTGCTAGAAACAACGTTTGTCACCTCGGGACAAATGTTTTCTGCTACTATTGCTCCGCTTTGCTAATGTCTCTTAGTCCTCCTATGATCTGCAATAACGCTCTGATACTATGTTGAAGTTTCTAAGTTTACTTAGTTTAGAAACCCTTCATGCACTTTTTTTGATTTATTCCTACCTACTTTTTATTTTTCTTTCACAAGTTATTTAAAAGTAAATACTGAAAATAAACTCTAGTGTGTGCTCAACATATTACAGATCAGCGAATCAAAGAAATGAGAACAAACACACCACATGACACCATTACTTTTGGACCAATGTCCCTAGAAAAACCCAATGCAGGAAAACCAGTGCAGCTATCTGAGGGTTTTCTTGTTAAGCAATATTAGAGTACAATCTAGGTACCGAAACTAGCCTACCTAACAAAGAATTTCCTTAGTAGCTATACCTCATAGTTTGAGATAAATCTCCTGGATGAAACCTCGGAAAATCCTTCTGGCAGCTCCTCAGCACAAAACTGCTCTGCAACCCCAACGTCTGCCCAATCTGGATTGCGTCAGCCCCTCTCTGTCTCACGTTGGCCCTACATCAGCCTTTCCTGGCCTGTGTCAACCCTAGGAGTCCCTGCGTCAGCTTTCTGGGCCTTTGCATCAGACAAGCTAGCCTCTCTGGTGCTCTACGCAGCACTTGGCTGCCTTTGCGTGGCCCTGCGTGAACCCTTGCTGGCTCTGCGTCACTCTCCTTGGCTGTTGCGCTGCTCTCCCAGCACAATCTTTGCCTTCTTTGTTTCTCTCTACTCAATGCCCCTCAGCTGCTCTGCCGATCATTGATTTTGTCTCTCTTAGCAAACCCCACTCTAGAGAATAGAATGACTGATCACTCTAGTATATTCTCCAAGTGACCCTCAAGCCTCCTCTTATACTTTTTCTGTTGACATATCAACGACCGAGATTAAATCCCTAATCAACTTCTAAGATTAGATCTGGCTTGATCCATGTCTTTTGGGCCACTCTAACACAAATTCATATTAATACACATTAGTATTTTATTTTTCCTTAAGTTTAGATGACTCCATTAAAAATATTAATTATTTTAATATCTCCTGATCTATTTAGAATCTGCCCAAACCCTTTCTAGGTATTGGAGATCTCATGTGCCCCAATCTCTCCACCAAATTTTGTGGCTAAAGCACATCCGATGCTACCCCAAATCAACAGTAAGTTCATTTTTCTCACTTGTCGAAGTTCGCCAAGAGAAAATCAAATCAAAAGGAGAGTTGCAGGTGAGGAGAGAGAGCGTATCAGCATTAGTGTGGAGGTCAAGAGTAGAAGACACAGAGCAGAAGGAGCACAAGGCAGAGGCTATGACGCAGATTACAGCGTAGAGGCAGTGTGACACTGGGATAGCATAGTTCTCACGCAGGGGCTGATGCAGTGAGATGCAAAGGGGGCAATAGGTCCTCTCCTAAATCAAAAACTTGTCGAGAAGTGTTTGTAAAAATTCTCACAAAGAATCCTCTACTACCATGTTGATTGTATCTTGTACATGAGACTTTTGCTGAAGAATAATAAAGAAACCCTCATTTGCTACACTATTTTCCCCGCATTGGGTTTTTCCGGGGACATTTGTTGAAAAATAACGATGTCATTGTGTTGTATCTTTTTTGTTCAGTTTCTTGTTTCGGCATATTATTTTTTAATAGTGAATGTTGCAGTTGTATTTACTTTGATATTTACCGTAGAACATAGTAAATAACTTGTATGGTTTAGCAGGTAGGAGAAGTGATATTAGTTGCTGCAAAAGCGATTCCGGGTTTAGGAATTTACACAATACATTGCCCCCTTCTGCTCATTTTGACCCCATTCATCATTTTTCCCATCGAAGTCCACATGTGTCCACATAGGGTTAGCCTCTCCCTCCCCTTGCCAACATCTTCGGGCTGGGCTTAGAACGATGCCCCAAAGGTTGATGCAGCTAAAAAGAACGGAAAAAACATAATTTGGGCAATCTCAATAGGAAACATACTACAAAATGCAAAAGATGGTTGGGACATACAAATCTAACATGTGGGAAAAGCCAAACATAAGCTCTACCCCTCACCCTAGTTCCTATGGGCCCTAGATGAACCTCGCCCACATTAAGTAACCCATAATTGTCCCAACCCCTGGTGGGCAATGAAATGCCCCACCTTAAAAGGGCATACCTAATGCTATATACCACGCATCATACTCACATCCCCTGGAGCCTCGAGCAGTTATGAAGAAAAATCAATAAAAGGCAAAAGGAATATGAAGAAGGGTGGAAAAACAAAGGTCGGGGTAACTTATGTACCAAGATTGCTTTTCTACACTCATATACCCAAGTGTGGGCTTCCCTCATTATAGCTACCCTTTCTCCCATCACATGTAGCCTGGATCATTCCCTTGAGCCCCACTCTGTTCCATTACGTCACTTGCCACCTTCCACTTGATGGATGTACCATGGACATGTCACCCTCTTTAAAGGCTGAAACCATCTAATAGGGTCCTTGGCTACCCCCCTTACTGAGCTTGGAGACACTTGTACATGTCAGAGCCCACTATTGAAGGGCATATCACCATGAAGTGCCTCATTGATTCCATGATTTGTAAACTCTTTTACTTGATTATTCTAATGATTTTTCTATTGAGCGCAAGAGGACACATTGGATCTTATGCAGGATTGTAGGTGGGTCTCCATTTGGGGCTTAGTCTCCCTATACAGGGACTTAGCCTTCCAGAGGGCCACATGGGCACTTGTAGGATGAGCGTTGAGAGCCCTAGACCTCCACCATAGCAGAGAGTACTTCATGGATCCCCAACATCGATCATTGATTGCTCGTGTTTCACCTTTTGGATGAGGATGATGCACCTGGTTCACTATGTCCAGAGGATGTCTCCCGCTGCAAAGGGAGGGCTTATGTCATCATCTTAGCCCTTACAAATGGTCTACAGGAATTTTCAATCCACTTGAAGACCCATGGGGATGTCCTTGTGCCCCCACACCCACTTGGGAGTACCATAGGTTCTTGTTTGGAAAACATGGGACTAACTCCTTGTCCACTATGTTTGGAGTCCATTCTCTCATCATGGCACACGTTGGACTTCATTTGGCCTTTTCAAAGGCCCAACGACTCACTATATTGATCATTTTTCCCTCTTGAGAGGCTTATTCTTGTTTTATTGAGCTATTTTGGTGTGCTTGTTATGAAAATTTCTAAACTGAAATTCTACTACTACAACAAATATTAAAATAAATTCTACTACAGTTATCACACAATTACCTAGAGAAAAATACATGCACAAGAACCAATCACATCAACACAGTTATTTTTGGACAACTGTCCTCGGAAAAACCCAATGTGGGAAAACCGATGCAGCAGATGAGGGCTTTATTAATCTTCAACAACAATTTCTTTTACAAGGAACGATTTTATAGAGAAACTGAAAGAAAACACCTGAGACTTTTCCTTTCCTGATCTCAGAGTTCTGTTGAGGCCATCTCTGCAACAACTTAAAACTAGGAAAATAAACAGGAATCTCCTGACTTTCCTTCTTTGCCTCTCTTTGTTACTCGCACTCCCTCTGGAAATGTGTAGACTGCTACTGATTGCCTTCGGATGTCACTTTGCCTCCTACCTCAACTTGTTAACTTGCTCAACCTTCTAGAAGTCCTTCTCTGGAATCTGGCACACAATCTATTTCTCCTCAAGCTCACACTAGCTAACTGGCAAAACTGCTATAACCTGCAACTAGAAATTCCTCTACTATGTGCATTTCTCTTCCACCTGACACTGATCAACTGTTGTAAAATCACTACGCCCAGATCTGCTCAACAAGCTTACTAATTTGCTCACCGGAAGTGCTTCCCAACAAATCCACTGCTTGTAAATCTCTGCTTTTGAGGCTGATGCAAATTTTTCTGCCAAATACACCTGAAAATCGAACCTCTACCTCTATAATTCACATTACTGGCTGGCCTCTTCACAGATCAGAGAAATTTTTCCCATAAATTCCCTCTGAAGCTACAAAATTTCTCCTTCCCTTCTGAGCTTCTGATTTGTCTTCGAACTTGCTTTGATACCATGTGAAAATTCCTTGAAATGCAGCAATTGGAATTTATTCTTCTCACTGATTAATTATGTAATCTATTTGTTACAAAAAATAACGAATAAATCACACTGCAATTTCTTCACGATAAAATTTTGTTGCGGAAAATAAACTAGAACTAAGAAAATAGATGCACAAACACACAATAAAAATGACACCAATATTTTCAAACAAAATTCTTTAGAAAAACCCAACTGGGAAAATTAGTGTGACGGATGAGGGTTTATTTTATTATATGCGGCAACAAAATCTGAGTACAATATTTGGATGCCTAGACCAACAATCCTCAGCAAAATAATCCAGCCAAAATATTAGCGAAACAATTTGTCTCACTCGACAATTGATCTCAGCTCCGAAGCTTAGCTTTGTCTGGGTCACTCGAAACCCCTGTGTCAGCCTCTATGCAGGCTCTACTTGCACTACCTGTGGAGCTGCACTGATTTTGTCATGAAGCCCAACTCAACCACTAGAGATGACTCGCTTGGCCTCCTGGATCCTCCTTTGGCCACTAGCACCTGAATCAACCTCCTCTACAGCTAAATGGAACTACCCTTTGAAGCTCCCTGTACAACCTAATGGAGGAATTGTGAAAATTCCTATCCTCAAGGAACCCATATTGCAGCAAAACAGAACTTACTTTGCCTATTCGATTTTAAAATATATTATCAAATTATTTTATGAATAATACTGAAGTAAATTACTTTTGCAGCCTACACCAATTTAATTTGATTACATGAAACAAGAAACTGAAAGAGCAAGATACATAGTGTTGACCACTACGTGTCAACTACCCGTAGCAATACACCCCCTTTTTCGCAAAAGGGATAGCTCTTGATCGACGTGTCCATGACAATCATCATCAGCGCAATCATGTTACCTTGTAAACCCAGTTTGCATGTGTAAATTGTAAATAATCTTAGCAGATCCGAGTCATGTATGTAAATTGCCTAGGCAAACCTAATTTTCTAGGGATAATCTACGTTCCAAAAGGTTTTTTGTATCACCGATCCATGATCGGCAGAGTTTTCCTTCAGCCTAACCCTAAAGCCAGAATGGATTTTTTCATTAGAATCTTAGGGGAATCCTAGTGTGCTTCGAGTCTATGTAAAAGTAATTTCGAAATAATTCTAACTATTTGGTTAGTGGTGTAACCCAGCCCAAAGGGCCCGCTGTCCCACACGTCCGTAGGTTGTGACGTGTCCACAAACGTTAGTTTGTGTTGCCTGCATGGAGATTGTCCGTGGATATTTTATTGTGGGTTGTTGTTGTGAGTTTAATGCTGTATTAATTGACACCCTAACACCTCGGTCCTGGTTCCCGACTCGCTCTTTGTGCCAAGCAATCGGTTCTTTGGTTATTCTGGATTGTTCTTTCTCTGGAAATGTCAGGCGAGGGTTTTCTGGGTTTGTACCGAGGAACCGCTGTTTCGTTGATTATGGTGATTCCTAGTTGGTCTCTGGTAGTAGCTGTACACGAATGCTACTCCGTTCGACTTGGCCGTGAACTTGTGGAAAGTTTCGCTCGGTGTTTTGGTGTTGCTCGGCTCTGTGGTGTTGATTCGAGTTTATTCCACCTGGTAAGTTCCTGACTATTGCTTTTCCAACCGTATGTGATCTGTGAATGTTGTTCTGTCGGTTTTGCTCTCGAATTCTTGTTTGACTGTATGCGGACCTGTGAATGTTGTTCGGTCAGGCTTGCTTTCGAATTCTTGTTCGACTGTATGTGGACCTGTGAATGTTGTTCTGTAAGGGGTTTGCTCTCGAATTCTTGTTGTTTCTACGGCTCAAGTCTGATTATCGAAACTTATACTTTCCACTACCCTTGGTTTTCATTTCATGAATGTTGGTGACTACTCTGAACACAGGGGTACTCAGGCGGTTGCTCGTTGGCTTGAACAGGTAACGTTTTCCGTCCCTGCTGCAATCTATCTGACTTCTGTTACTGTTGCTTACCCACGTTGCTCCTTTGGTCTCCAGCTCTGTAACTCAATACGTGACGATGCTATGGCCCAAATTCAATTCTGCTTGCTCAGGTAACTACGGTACTTCTCTCAGCGTGCATCGTTTTTGCTTAATCGAGTTGTTTCTCTCTTGTCACACATAACTTAGTTTTTGTGGTTGCTGGTCACATGTTGGTGTTACGGCTTGAGTACGCGGATTCTCCAGTTCCTTTTTCCACAGAGAAACAATTCTTGGTAGGCCTGACTCCTCAAGTCCTTGGTCTATTATCCCGAATGATCAATGGTCACGAGTACTGTAGGTTGTCTGTAGTTTGTCGTTGCTGTTTCTTACGCCTTCGGTTGTTCACAATGGTCGTTGAATAGAAAGGATATGGTCGGCTATGTGCAAACCCTCGTCAAGGGTTTCGTTTTTAATGCTACTTCGGTTACACACTTGGTTTGTTTAACTTATGGGAATAGAACCCGTGGTGTACATATATATTATGTTTGAAAATAAACAATAGAATTCGTTTGGCAATCGATTTTGATTTCTCAATGAAATACAAAGATGCGTAATGGAAATACCTCTATTCTTTAGTCGCTTTTTGTGTGTGGTTGTTTTGTTTTGTACTTCAATTGCTCGCGTCTTTCAGTTCTTTGCTTTACTGTGTGCGGAAATCTGCCCAGGTTGGAGACGAGTTGTGTGTCTATTTCGAGAAGTAGAACAATTGCTTTACGATGCATTCTCAATTAGTCTTTTATCAAACTGTAAAAAAAAACTTCCACAGGAATAAACAATGAAAATATTTGCAGATGGACAATGGTTTGAGAGATCTATATTTGTATATCTTTTATTTATTACTCTTCTTCTGAATTTGCTGAACCCTTTCCCTCTGTTACGTTTTGGCTTTTATGCCCTTCTATTTCAGTTGATTTTGCAGTTAATCAAAACTGCCATAGGATTTAGTTAAAAAAGATCTTGTTATCGTTGATAACCATATTTGTCTAATATTACAAGATTTGTATGAGCAGTTTGTCATTCCTCCCCTAATTTAACAAACTATTTCCTAACTACTGTTCGAACTACAGTAATTCTAGCTGTCTAATTAACTGTGACTTAACTTATCGACTCTGTAAAAAAAAACAAATTAAAAAAAAACTATCTCATGAATACGTAGAAATAAAATAATCCAGTTGATCAATAACCTTCAAACCTGGTTGAGACTTCACCCGGTTATGGCGAGCTAGATGCTCCTGCATCAGGCTCCCGGGGTAAACGGAGATCATGACTCCGGTCCATGAGCTCCTCGACCGAAGTTCCTGTTTGTGCAATCTGCCTGGCGTCAAGCCATGAGCTGTCCTCAATCAGACAGTTCTTCCATTTGACCAGGTACTGTAAGTAGTTCTTCCGCCGAGTACGTCTAACCACCTGAGTTTCGAGGATGCTTTCGATCTCAGGAGGTTGAACATAAGGCATCTGTCTCTTCCAAGTTTCTCCATCTTCTTGGGTATTCCGTGTGGATTGTCCGGGTCCATCTTCTTTTTCCTCTGTGGGGTCATCCGTGTACGGGAACAGGTCTGCTACATTAAAGATAGGTGAAATGCCTATTCCGGGTGGCAATTGTATCTCGTAGGCATTAGCCGAAAATTTCCGAAGGACTTTGCAAGGCCCTATCTTTTTATACTTCAGTTTATTGTATGTACCCTTAGGGAAACGTTCCTTGCGTAGGTGTGCGAGGACTTCGTCCCCCACTTCAAACTGAACTTCCCTCCTCTTTAAATCTGCATGTTGTTTGTATTTTAAGTTGTTGTCCTGTAATTTTGTTTTCACCTGTTCGTGCAAGTCTCTCATTGCGTTAGCAAAATCCTCTCCGTCCACACTCTGTCGTTCCTGTAAGTGAAGATCCCGAAGCTCATGCACTTCACGAGGGTGCATGCCATACAGGATCTGAAAGGGACTGAAACCGGTGCTACGGTTAGGCAAGTCGTTGTAAGCGAACTCTGCTTGCGCTAGCACCCAGTCCCACATCCGTGAATTATCCCCGACTAAGCTGCGTAATAGGTTTCCCAAACTCCTGTTCACAACTTCCGTCTGCCCGTTGGTTTGCGGGTGATATGCAGAACTGTAGTTTAGGTGTGTGTTCATTTTTTTCCATAAGGTACGCCAAAAATGTCCCATGAATTTCACGTCCCTGTCTGAAAGGATAGTTTTGGGCAATCCATGTAACCTGACAATCTCATTGAAAAACAAGTGGGCCACGTGGGTGGCGTCACTAGTTTTTCGGCAAGGTATAAAATGTGCCATTTTCGAGAACCTGTCCACCACTACCATTACTGAATCATATCCTCTCTGTGTCTTTGGCAGACCTAAAACAAAATCCAGACTGACAGAATCCCATGGCTTGCTTGGGACAGGTAATGGTGCATACAGTCCTGTGTTCTGGCTGTGCCCCTTTACCAATTGGCACACTTTACATTTAGTCACAAAACGTTGTACATCTCGTCGCATTCTTGGCCAAAAATAGAAATGACTAAGTTGTTCTAGGGTCTTATCCATGCCGAAGTGTCCGGCCAAACCTCCAATGTGTTTCTCGCGAATAATATTCTCCCTCATTTAACAGTTGGGTATGCACAGTTGTCCTCCTTTAAACAACAACTTTTCCTGTATATTATAGTCCAACCAAGGACTGTTACCCCTTATCAAAGGGTTCTGGCACGCCTCATAGGCTTCTCTGAAATCTGTATCCATCTGGTAAAGGTCACGTAAGTGCTCAAAACCCAGCACCTGTATAACACTTTCCTGCAAAAGTAGAGCCTTTCTACTTAACGCGTCGGCCACCTTGTTTGCTTCCCCACTAATGTGCTTCAGCACGAAATGAAAACTCTGTAAATACTCTACCCATTTGGCATGTTTGTGGTTAAGTTTGTGTTGTTGCATTACATATTGTAGTGCAGAATTATCCGAAAACAGCACAAATTCATTCCCTAGTAAATAATGCCTCCAGTGTCTTAAGGCCCGTACAACTGCGCAAAACTCTTTGTCATACGATGACTATTTCTGCCTACTCTCATTCAACTTCTCGCTGAAGAATGCCACAGGCTTGTCCTTTGACTGAGTACAACCCCGATTGCTGTCCCACTAGCGTCACAACGTACCTGAAACAATTTCTGGAAATATGGTAGCCTTAGGATCGGCCTCTCAGTAATCTTTCTCTTCAACAACTGAAAACTTTTCTCTGCTGCCTCTGTCCACCAAAAAGGCTGGCTGGCCTTTTTGATGGTATCCAGCATGGGTGCACAAATTCTGCTGAAGTTCTTAATAAACTTCCTATAAAAACTTGCCAATCCGTGGAAACTATGTACCTCAAATAAATTTTTCAGAGACGGCCAATTTACTACCGCCGCTACCTTCTCCAGATCCATCTTCAGTTCATTTTCTGCTATCACAAACCCCAAATAAATTAATTCCTTCTGCAGAAAAGTACATTTCTTCAAGTTTATCAGTAGTTTGTTCCGCTGTAGTTTCTCCAACACTTTACGCACATGTCGAAGGTGTTCTTCTTTCATTCTACTGAAAATAAGGATGTCATCCAAATAAACTATCACAAACTTCCCAATATATTCCTTCAACATCTCATTCATTAGTCTCATGAATGTGCTAGGCGCATTACTCAGCCCAAATGGCATGACCAGCCATTCATACAGCCCCTCATTTGTCTTAAAGGCCGTCTTCCACTGGTCCCCCTCCCGTATCCGAATCTGATGATACCCGCTTTTCAAATCTATTTTGGAGAAATAAGCCGCCCCACTTAAACAGTCCATCATATCATCCATTCGCGGTAGCGGAAATCTATACCGGATGGTGATTTTATTAATGGCTCTTGAGTCGGTGCACATCCGCCATTCCCCTCCCTTCTTGGGAGCGAGGACTGTTGGCACAGCACAAGGGCTCAAGCTTTCCCTTATTAAACCTTTGTCCAACAGTTCTTGCACCTGTTTCCTGATTTCTTCATTATCCTTGGGGATTCAGTAGGCTGCTTTATTTGGCAAGTCATCTACAACTATGTCTGTAAACTCTTCCAACATTCGATGTATCTCTACGGGCAAGTCTGATATTTCAGTATGTAACAGAATTGTCCTTGCTTTCTTGACTACCGCATAACCTATTTCACTGCCCTCTACCTGTTTTAAAAACTGCTTTCCACTCACTAGCAATGCTTTGGTTTCACTTGTCTCAGCTACTCCTTTCTCTTCTTTGATAGGCACAAGGGTATGCCTGACCCCGTCTTTCTCGAATTTATAACAATTCACCACTCCATCGTGTGTCACCCTCCTATCATATTGCCAAGGCCTGCCCAGCAATATGTGACATATGTCCATCGGCATGATGTCGCAAATAATCTTGTCCTTATATCTGCCTATCTGAAACTCAACCTCGCTTTGCTCGTCCACCAGCAATTGGTGGCCCTTTTGTAGCCATGAAACTCTATACGGATTGGGATGCTTTAAGCGTTTCAACCCCAGTTTTTCCACCATTTCTGTGGATACTAAATTGTCGGTACTTCCACTGTCAATTATCATTCTACAACACTTAACCCGTGATTTGCAAATCGTCCTGAACAGAGCTTTCTGTTCAGTCTGTTCGGTACTCTCATCCACTGGTTTCAATAACACCTTATGCAGCACCAAAGCTTCTCCCATCTCTGGGGTATTCTCCGCCTCTTGAGGGAGTGCTGCTGTTTCCTCCGGTTGCGCCACGTACGCACCCCGCTGTCCAGCTGAATCTGCTTCTGGACACTCAAACGAGCGATGCCCCCACTTGTCGCATCTATAACACTGATAACCAGCCCCTCTTCCTCGGCCATTTCCTTTGCCGCGTTGGGACGATCTGCCACCTCTCATACTGTCTCCTCTCTCTGTTGTTCCTGAAGTTTTCGAACTGCTGGCTTCCTCACTGCTGCTAACAGTCCGGCCCCTGCCATAGGACTGGCCTTTTCCTCTGCTGGATCCTCGTCCTCTCCGGGCATTCTGCCTTCTGGTAATTTTTTCCTCCGCTTTTATCGCACTCTGGTATGCCTCCTCGGTATTATTCGGAGACAGAATACTTATTTCATCTAGAATTTCCATTCTCAGCTCATTAACATACCTGGCTGTCCTTTCTGCGGTATCTTCTGTATATTCGGCTCGCAAATTCACTCGATAGAACTCCTCCGTGTACTCCTTTACAGTCAATCCTCTCTGTCTCAAATTCTGTACCTGCCTATGTAATGCAATTTGATAGTCCCTTGGCAGAAATCTGCCCTTCAACTTGGCCACCATTCTTGACCAAGTTTTAATCGGCGCTTTATTCAACCTCTTCCTCTCGTTCTGGACACTATCCCAACATAGGGCTGCGTGTCCCTTCAGCTTCGTCGCTGCGAATTTGACTCTACGGTCTTCGCTAACTTCCTCGCACTCAAAATACTTGTCCATCTCGCTAATCCAATCCAACAAAACATCGATAGACAGGCTGCCGTCGTACGTCAGGAGTTCTGGTTTAGGTTTGTTGTTTGTTAGTAAAACAGACTTCAGCAATTTCACCTCTGCGAATTCACCTTCAGGTCCATCTGCTGCCACTTCTACCTCCTCTTCGCTGACATCTCCCATTTCTAGATCTCTCCGTCTACCTGCCTCTACTGCTTCCAAACGAGTAGTAAGAATTCTGAGTTCCTCTCGTAACACGTCATCTACCAATCTACGAGCACCTCGGCCTCGTCCTCGTCGCCCTACTTCCATATTCTCAATCTACTCAACAATGCTCTGATACCACTCTGGTGTAACCCAGCCCAAAGGGCCCGCTGTCCCACACATCCGTAGGTTGTGACGTGTCCACAAACGTTAGTTTGTGTTACCTGCGTGGAGATTGTCCGTGGATATTTTGCTGTGGGTTGTTGTTGTGAGTTTAATGCTATATTAATTGACACCCTAACGCCTTGGTCCTGGTTCCTGACTCGCTCTTTGTGCCAAGCAATCGGTTCTTTGGTTATTCTGGATTGTTCTTTCTCTGGAAATGTTTGGCGAGGGTTTTCTGGGTTTGTACCGAGGAACCGTTGTTTCGTTGATTATGGTGATTCCTGGTTGGTCTTTGGTAGTAGCTGTACACGAATGCTACTCCGTTCGACTTGGTCGTGAACTTGTGGAAAGTTTCGCTCGGTGTTTTGGTGTTGCTCGGCTCTGTGGTGTTGATTCGAGTTTATTCCACCTGGTAAGTTCCTGACTGTTGCTTTTCCAACCGTATGTGATTTGTGAATGTTGTTCTGTCAGTTTTGCTCTCGAATTCTTGTTCGACTGTATGCGGACCTGTGAATGTTGTTCGGTCAGGTTTGCTTTCGAATTCTTGTTCGACTGTATGTGGACCTGTGAATGTTGTTCTGTAAGGGGTTTGCTCTCGAATTCTTGTTGTTTCTACGGCTCAAGTCTGATTATTGAAACTTATACTTTCCGCTACCGTTGGTTTTCATTTCATGAATGTTGGTGACTGCTCTGAACACAGGGGTACTCTGGCGGTCGCTCGTTGGCTCGAACAGGTAATGTTTTCCGTCCCTGCTTCAATCTATCCGACTTCTGTTACTGTTGCATACCCACATTGCTCCTTTGGTCTCCAGCTCTGTAACTCAATACGTGACAATGCTATGGCCCAAATTCAACTCTGCTTGCTCAGGTAACTACGGTACTTCTCTCAGCGTGCATCGTTTTTGTTTAACCGAGTTGTTTCTCTCTTGTCACACACATAACTTAGTTTTTGTGGTTGCTGGTCACAGGTTGGTGTTACAGCCTGAGTACGCGGATTCTCCAGTTCCTTTTTCCACAGAGAAACAATTCTCGGTAGGCCTGACTCCTCAAGTCCTTGGTCTATTATCCCGAATGATCAATGGTCACGGGTACTGTAGGTTGTCTGTAGTTGTGGTTGTCTGTAGTTTGTCGTTGCTGTTTCTTACGCATTCAGTTGTTCACAATGGTCGTTGAATAGAAAGGATATGGTCGGCTATGTGCAAACCCTCGTCAAGGGTTTCGTTTTTAATGCTACTTCGTTTACACACTTGGTTTGTTTAACTTATGGGAATAGAACCCGTGGTGTACATATATATTATGTTTGACAATAAACAATAGAATTTGTTTGGCAATCGATTTCGATTTCTCAATGAAATACAAAGATGCGTAATGGAAATACCTCTGTTCTTTAGTCGCTTTTTGTGTGTGGTTGTTTTGTTCTGTACTTGGATTGTTCGCGTCTTTCAGTTCTTTGCTTTACTGTGTGCGGAAATCCGCACAGGTTGGAGACGAGTTGTGTGTCTATTTCGAGAAGTAGAACAGTTGCTTTACGTATGCATTCTCAATTTGTCTTTTATCAAACTATAAAAAAAACTTCCACAGGAATAAACAATGAAAATATTTGCAGATGGACAATGGTCTGAGAGATCTATATTTGTATATCTTTTATTTTATTACTCTTCTTCTGAATTTGCTGAACCCTTTCCCTCTGTTACATTTTGGCTTTTATGCCCTTCTATTTCAATTGATTTTGTAGTTAATCAAAATTGCCATAGGATTTAGTTAAAAAAGATCTTGTTATCGTTGATAACCACATTTGTCTGATATTACAAGATTTGTATGAGCAGTTTGTCATTCCTCCCCTAATTTAACAAACTATTTCCTAACTATTGTTCGAACTACAGTAATTCTAGCTGTCTAACTAACTGTGACTTAACTTACCGACTTTGTCAAAAAAAACAAATTAAAAAAAAATTATCTCATGAATACGTAGAAATAAAATAATCCAATTGATCAATAACCTTCAAACCTCGTTGAGACTTCGCCTGGTTATGGCGAGCTAGATGTTCCTGCATCAATTAGGTTATTACGAATTGCTTGATCTGCTAGATTATAGTTGTGTCGCAGAACTAGGTGGTCTATGAGGGTCTATGTCAAATGGGTTTTCCCCCTTGAGATGTAAAATTGTAAAAGTCATGATGTAAAGTGTCTTGAGGGTTATAAAATGTTTTATCCCCTCATAAGTCCTAAGTCCTAGGTCCTAGGTGTTTTTTTCCAAAGGCTAAGTTCGAGGGTCCAAAAATAAAAATAATAAAAAATAAAATTAAAAATAAAAATAATAAAATTAAAAAATAATAACTAAAAATAAAAAATAAAATAAAATAAAATTTAAAAATAAATTTAAAAAAATTGAAAAAATAAAATAAAACAATAAAATAATAATAAGTCAAAGTTTTGAGTAAATAAATGCATAATTTATTTTTTTAACATATTAAAATGCATTTAAAATTTTGACGGATGAAATTAAAATAGATTTTGATCCTCATCGACGGTCGAGATCACTTTGACATTGGTCACTCAAACTAGCCGTTGGGAAATTTTCCTTTAAATAGGGTGTCAGGGGTCATTTGAGATCATTGGATCTTAAAGTCGTGTGCTAAAGAAAGCTCTCTTGTAGTCATTTTTTGTGCAATAAAGAAAGACTTTGGGGTTAAAAATCTTATTTGTGTTACTCTTCTGGAAATGCTGTAAGATGTTTTACTTTTCTGCATAATTTTATTTTCAACCATTGATAATAGCTTGATGAAGATTGATTTAGGTACATGTATCTTGTCTTATCTCTAGGGTTTGAATGATAGTTTAATTTCTGAAATATAAAGGCAGACATCTCCATTTGATCTGAAATTCGCTGTTGTTTTCTCCCTCTATGTTAATGGTTGATTTAAACTGTGCAGTATATCTTTAATTTTAAGTTTACCAGGCGTTAGGGGAAGTTCTCGGCTGAACTAGCCAACTCCCAGATTGCGTTTTCTGAAAGAGCCCAACTAGTTTTAATCCCGGGCTTATCATTAGAAATTTTTGCAGATGCATGAAGGGTATTTTGAAGCACCTCATATTAAATTTAAAATTTTGAAAATATTTATGTGGCATAACGATAAATCTGGCTGCTTAGAGCCTTTAGTTTGTAATTACTATAATTACTTAGCTGATTTTCAGGGTTTTTAGTTTCATCTTTGCACATATTGTTTCTGGGTATTTTACTTTGCTATTGCAGGTTGCAGGACTGAAGACGAGATTTTTGTTTGAAGCCAGATCTAGGCCCTGGAGGGTAAGATTTGGCCTCAACGTCATTTTTTGCAGGGATATTCTTCAAAAGATTTTCAGGTTTTCTAAAGAAATTCGAGGGTTTTTCCAGGCTATCTGTTTGTTGCCTAGGATTTCATTTTGACAAAAATTTCCGATTTTTTTTTATTGCTGTCAGTAGCTGCCTGGGGTTTCATTTTTGTTGCAGGAAATTTTGATTTTGTGTTCATTAAATCTTTCGGAATTTTTAAGGTTTGGTTGTGGATTTTAAAATTTTTATGGGATCTGAAAAGTTTCTGCGTTATTTTCCTACCTTCCCTTTTCTCCTACGGTACCCTAAATTCCTCACGCAGCTGCCTATTCTTCTCTGCCTACCCATGCATCGTTGCCCAATCTCCTTACGCTACTACGCATTTTTTGCAATCTTCAACCCTACCCTTCAGGTGCATCAAACTTCTATTCCCACACTGCTTCAGTCCAATTCTCTCGCTAGCAAAATATCTGCGTCCTTCCACGCTACTCTAGAACCTGCAAAACATACTCTCACTCCACGCTATCTTTTCCTTACGCATTCCTCACATCCGATCTTCCCCGTAGCCTCCAGACACTGTGTCCAACCTACAAGCAAATTACTCTTACAAACCCTTCCAGATCATCGAAACCCTTAGATCAGCAGCTGTATCCATTTATCCCTCTGTCTGCAGCTCTCCCATCGAACCACGTATCTCCTAAACCTGCACGTTAAAAATCAAAATCCGCTGCTACAATCCTTGCTCTGCTATCTTTACGTTCCCCTCACGCAACAGTCTCCAAACCCCTCTGTCCCCTGCTCCTCACGCCCTTCTCCCGCTGCATATTTCTCCTCAGTCGTCACCTACACCAACAACAAATCAAAAATCAAAGGAAAAAAAAATCGATTTTCTTTATATGCGTAGGTTAGCATTGGTATTTTTTTTTACTATGAGTTTCATTTAGTTTCGATTTTAGAGTTAGATTTAATCTTAGTTTAAAGATTTTCGATTTTTATTTTTTTTGAAGTTACAACTTAGTGTTAGAATTAGATTTTAGTTAGGTTTCGATTTTAAATTTATTTAGTTTTGGCAAAAGAAATTTAATTTTAAATTTGGTTTAGATTTCCATTTGATTTTCATTTAGTCGTTGATCCATTTTATTTTTTTTAGCTTAGGTTTTATTTAAGTTTCATTTTGTTTTTAGAAATAAAAAATGATAAAAATAAAAAAGAGTAAAAGAAAATAAAAATAAAAAAGTTATGTTTTATTTTCTAAGTTAGCGTTAGTTCATTTTTTTTTTATTATGATGTATATACTTTAATTCTTTTAATTAGATTTTTTAGAATTGACAAAAAAGCAAAAAAAAAAAAAAATAGTTGATAAGGTGTTAGCTTTAGATTTAATGAGTTTAAATATTTGATTTTTAGAGTTAAGTTTTATTTTTGGTTTATCTTTTAGTTTAGTTTAGTTTATTCTTGGTTTTAAAATAAATAAAAAAACAAAATTAAAAAAACAAAAACAAAATTAAAATTAAAATTTTTCAATTTGGTTTTGTTTTTGTTTTTGTTTTGTTTGTTTTTTTTTTTTTTTTTTTTTTTAAATCATAAAAGTAAAAAAATTTCTTTTAGAATTTCGTTTAATTTAGTTTCTGCTTAGAATAGTTTTGTTTTACTTTTTATTTCATTCATGAAAAATAAAAAATTTCATAAAAATAAAAAAACTTTAAAAGGGTTAGTCTAGATTAGATTTTAGCTTTGTTTATTTTTAGACTTAAAAATTTTATAGAAAAAATATAAAAATATATAAAATATTTTTTTTTTTTGAAAAAGACTAATGAAAATTTCATTTTTGGTGTTTTTTGTTCCACCTCTCGATAGTTAAATGTGCTTAAATGTTTATCTAAAGTTAGCTATATGAAAGTGGTAACTGGCTAGCATTTAAAATTGCATGGTTATTTAAAGCATTTCATCTTTTGAATTTTAATTGCTGGAATATTGTTAAGGCATTGCGCATTTATTAATTATCTCGCATTTGATCAAACTAATCTTTGCTTGGGTTATTTGATGATAAATTATCGCTCTACAAGGTTCATATTTCTGCAACATTTCATAAATAATTATTTAATCATTAACTCCATAAGGCACTGGTACATTAGTTTCTAAATCAATCAACTACTAAGTTGCCTTGATGTGTCTCCCAACCCAACTGGTCCACAGTTGGTCTTCATTCATCTCATAGGGTCTACCCCCCTTAGCCTTGGGAGACGGCTTAAACGAAGAGGCTGGGGATCAAGGTGACAGCCCCCAGTCTGAGCGTTGTCGCACTGCCCAGACAATCTGTGCGACAACACATAGGACATAGTTATTTTTGGAAAAAATAGTCCTCAGAAAAACCCAATGCAAGAAATCCAGTGCAACAGTTCTGAGGGTTTTATATTATTAAGTAGTAGTTCTGAATACAATGTTGGTTACTCTCCCGACAGTCCAATGATACATAAAAATATGATGGCGGAAAATTGAGCGAGATTCCCTCACTTCCCCCAGCAGATTTCAGCTGATCCGGCAATAGAACTAGCTAACGGCGGCTATCTCTCTGCTGGCCCTGTGTTACCCTTGCAGGCTTTGCGTTAGCCCTGCGCTCTCTTTTGCCTCCAAGAGCTTCTGTGTCAATCTCTCCTGGATGTTCTGGTAGCTCCTCAGCAGTTTCCAGCTTTCTACGTGAGGGCAACCTCACTTCTGCGCTGGCCCTTCTGGCTCTGTGTCAAGACTATGTGGGCCCAAACTGGCCCAGTGTCAATCCCTCTAGATGTTGCACTACCCCCACTAGTGGCTCTCCACCTCTTTGTCCAGTATTCCCAAACTATCATTTCCCCTCTGCTGCAGAGTGATCACCTAGTTCAAATTTCTGAGCTTCCTAGCCCTAGAAATTGTACTCTAGATCAATTCGTTCTCTCCATGTGTGTTTTTATATGAACCCCAAGCCTCCTTATAATTTTCTTGTTGAGACTTCAACGGCCAAGATTAAGTCTCTAATCAACGGCTAAGATTAAAATTTGACTTGATTTGCTTTCTAGAACATTCTCACCCATATTTTGATTAATACCCATTAATACTTTAATTTTCCTAAGTTTAGACTTAGGAACCCAATTAAAAATATTAATTATTTTAATAAAATACAATCCGGCTAGAATTTCACCAAACAATTTCTGGGTTTTTTAGAACTCATGTGCCTTAGCCTCTCCACCAATTTTCATGGCTAGAGCACATTTGATACTACCAACAACTAACAGGAATAATGCGACCCTCTTGTTGCTAACTCTCTGAGACTGGAAATCCACTGGAAATCATTGTTGTTTCTCTCTCTCACTTCTACCTCCCTTTTGGCTCGAACTCGTCTTACCTGCTCGACGTCTACCACTGGATAGCTTGATTTGCCAAGAAACTCACTCTCCTCTATTGTGTGTATTTCCATCCCCATCAAATTGCTCTTATAATCTCTTGTTGGTGAACCAACAACCATGATTAGATCTCCATCAACGACTAAGATCATCTCAAACTCAATCTGTGTGAGTTTTCAGAGCTTTCTCACTTTTCCTTAATTAATTACTATTAATTAACCAGTTTTCCTAAGTTAGGCTTAAGAAAAATTTAAATGATGGTTAATTAATTTCATTAAGGCATTTCACAAGCTTATCTCGCGAAACCTTTTTTGGGTTCTTAAGGTCTCATGTTCTTAGCCTCTGTGACACAAATCGAGACTAGAACACCTTTCTAATGCTAAAAAAACTAACATAAGATCTGCTAGCAACAACAGACAATAGAATCAAGGCCATTATGCAACAGTATAAAGGTCTTTCCAATATGATAATATGTTTCAAGCACCAGTCTAGCGATAATACCAAAGATTAAAATTTTAATGAAAGAATCAATAGAATGTAGCAGAAGTTTATTCTACTAGAAAAACATGGAAGCAACATTAAAGTAGTTTAGAGGATAGTTTAAAAGCAGCATGGAGGCATAAATGGAGTATTTCTCATCACAAAGAAGGAACCTCATCATTCATGGACATCATCTTCAAAGAAGGATAAAGCAACAGTTTGTTCAAAAGAAGTCAACTAAATGGTAGCATGAAATCTTAGAAAAGTTCTATGACAAACATCACTAGCTTTGATCTAGCAGCTGAATACATCATTGGCAGAACTTATATATGAAGTAATGTTAATCTCAGAGGGAGCTGGCAGCAAAAAATGACGCAAAAGAGCCTACATCTTGACTAGAGGGCACATTTGGCAACTATGATAACATTACTCATATTGTTTCGAATATGGTATGGCTTTCCAGAAGATTATATAGCAGGCGTATGTACACTATAGAGGTAGAAAAGATACACAATTTGTTGAATCATATCATTATACCGACAGTTGTTTGATGAGATCCAGGAACACATTGATTGGGTGGACAGTAGCAACACTGATAGAGATATCACTGAAGCTGATATAATTTCTTGGAAAAGCATGAAAGAAAAACCTTGTTATGAAGAAATAATATGTGAAGGCTTGTGCAATCAACTGTGAAGAAGTTTGGCTCCATAAGGCGTTTGATGAACTATTTGATGACACGTTGAATTCAATATGAAGATTGTCAAAGAACCAGGAAAAGGTCGAGGTGTTTCATGATTCGAGAGTATGATGCAGATGGGAGCCAAAGAAGCTACAACAAATTTGCTATGAGACAAGCTTAGGCTCGTGGTTGTTCCTCCCTGTTTGAAAGGGAGTCTCCTCCTTGGTTGAGAGGGAGTGATGATACACACTGCATTCTCCATGTTTCATGCACTATTGCCAAGCTAACAACTGTAAGCCTAATGAACGCACTGGTAGGGAGAATGACAGATTGGATAAGCATCTGGGACTGATACTTCTTGAGGAATTGTATTCAAGATAAGAGTAGTCTCGAGGGTCAATACTCTTTAACGATAGGGTGTCCAAGATAAGAGTAGTCCTAAGGACAAATATTCTTTGAGGATGGGTGATATCCAAGATAAGAATAGTCCTATAAGGACATACCTGGTTAACATCTGATGGGGTGCCTTGAGAGGTACTAGTGGTGTCCAAATGTATGCCTCCTAGCATTGTGCTCTAATCTAGTGAAGAGATAGAGCTTGTTAGTCAAGGCCTTGCTATGTTTGACAATGTTGGTTATGATGCTTATCATTTTGAATCCCTTCATATGAAAATATTTCAATTTGAGAGTATCCTGTTGTGTCATTATGAATACCTCCCTAGTTAAGAGGGATTGTTGAAAATGTTGTTGAAGAATGTAACTAGTGTTAGTCTTCATAATTGTATATGAGTTATGTATTTGCCAAAAGAAAAGAAAAAGAAAATTATTGTGAAAGAAAGATTATTTAAGCATGGGTTTCATGCTTTGTTTATTTTATTTCTAGGTCAAAAGCACCCATTGAGTGCTCTAGGGTTTGTGTCTTGAGTCAGTCAAAATCATGGTATAATAGACCCTTCTTGGGCTTCATATGTCAAGAAAGAAAATTTATTTTATTTATAAATAGGTATAATAAATCTCCTACACCAAGTCGACCTCCAGTCTTTCAAGTCGACCTAAAAGGGAAACCTCAAACTACTATATATACAAGTCCATTCAACCTAGTGAGACAACACACACACATGGATTCGATCTGCAGCAACAAGACAAGATGAAGTGCGAAATATATGGAGTACTCATCGTATTACAAGAAGAAAAGAAATCTAGTGAAGAAGTTTAGAAGCCTAACAAAGGTTTATCTTGTGTCACACATGTGAGTTTACTGAAAATTTACATGGCTGAAAAAGTGCATGGCTGTGTTAGAAGACCAAAAATTGCAGAAGCAAGAAGAGAGGGTCGAGAACCTAGTTGACTTGATATTATGGACCAATGTTGCACGAAGCACCCCCCCCCAGTTCCAAGCCCCGAAGCGCGTCCCGTACGGAAGCGTCTAGGAAGCTTCGCCGGAAGCGCGCTTCTGAAATTCGGAAGCGCCGCTTCCAAAATTTTTGTCGCTTCCTGTAAATTCGGAAGCGTGGTACGGAAGCGCCGCTTCCAAGCCTCCGAAGCGCGCTTCAGGCATCGGAAGTGTGGCGTTTCCGTACGCTTCCGATTCCGGAAAAGCTTCGCACTGTTTAGAAAATCGTTTTTTTTTTTCAATTTTTTTTTTTTTTTTTTTTTTTTTAGGTGAGTTTGCTTGTTGGGGGTGGGTCCACCTTGGGTTAGGGTGAGGAATGAAGGCCAAAAAAATATAAATATAGCAAATACTCCCTCATGGTAATGTTAAATTCTTAAAGTAAAAGTGACATTCTCCTTTATTTTTCATTTTCATCCTTTTACTTAAGTTTTTAACATTACCATGAAATGACTCGATGTGTGAGAGTGGTTCCAGTCTCATTGGACTTCATATGGAGAAAATAGAATTTCATATCCTATTCAAAATTCAGCAGACTTAACAGTTTTTAGGAATTCAGGATCAATGGGATTGTGGCATTTCATTAGATTATATCAAGTATGAAGGTATGCGATTAGCATTTAATCAAGAGCACCAAGCCCTATATGTACCCTAGTGTTGGTGGTGTTAATTGTTGAACTCCTTTGTCACGCGGCACACCCTTAGCAAAAAATTACCTTTCAATCAAGTCAAAATCATTGATCAAGCATGTTAAGCTTTTTCTACCATATTTTAAGTCTTGAATTAGGTAGTTTGATCAAAATTGGGCAATGTTGACTAATATCCCTAAACAATCAAGGTAGAGGGAAAGGCTAGACAAGAGGAGAAGAATCTAGATTCTAGATGGTTGATGCATCTGAATGGTTGATGCTCGAATAATTAATCATTAATGTACAATGGATGTTATATCTATCTTGATTTATGCAAAAATATGCATGTTTTCATGTCTTCTACAACTAATTTGGTATATGGGATGTTTGTTTTGAGTATAAATGCAATATATATATATATATAGTAGACGCTTCGCTTACTAGATTTTTGGAAAATGACGCTTTCGCGTCCCCGCTTCGTGCAACATTGTTATGGACGTTTGATTTGTTCATGGAGGCTGACTTGGTGGGAGAGGTAGCAGTCTTGGTTTGTCTCAACTTTATTTGATTTTACTAAAGGAAGAGTTTCACTGGGTTTTCCCTTTCCTAGGGGTTTTTCCTTCGTTAAGTGCTTACATCTGGTGTCCCTTTTGATCTTCATGTTGTGATAGTTGTTTGATGATCTAGAACATAATAATAACAAGAAGAAGAATTATCTATAAGAATATCTCAAGCAACTATCAAAGTTAAGAGATATCAAATTAAATAATCCCAAACTAAGTTGCCCTAGATTTCTCAACATTGTATCAGAGCTTGGTTTATTGGCATGAGGGTAGCTGGAAGATCAAGCAAGTGATACAAGGCTTCAAGGCACTAAGAAGAAGTCAGATCTCTAGGACAGAGCTCCTAGAAGGAAGGAAAAGACAATTCTGGGCATATTTGTAGGTCCTTATCACAGTGACTAAGGCTGTAGTCCTGTACATGAAGAGCGAAGGTTTTTGGAAAGCATTAAAGACCTGTTCACAAGGACCGAGAGACTAGATCAATAGCTTATAGAAGGTCAAGCATCCTGAAAAAGAGAGCGCAATTCTGAGCATCTTTATAACTCATAAATACCATATTTAACATTGCAGACCTGAACTAGAGGAGCACAGGATTTAAAGAAATCAAGATGTGTCCTTTGAAGAATCTGAGAGAATAGACTATAAGCCTTAATCAACCCAAGATCCGTGAAGTATAAAGTGAAGATTTGTACATTATTTAAAAAGGTCTGAAATCACCTCCAAACTCCGAGATTATAAGCTTCTACGCGTAAATATTAAAGTCTGAATTTACCACAAAAATTTGAATCGTAAGATCATGTGCACAATCCATCAAGATGACCAAATCACAAGGTTGGAGTATCTCTTACAACCAATAAAAGTTTACTTGTTGGAAAGTCTAAAGACGGAGCTTTATAAAGGTTTTCTTAAGTCCACAGGAAGGCCTAATTAGAAGCTACAATGTACATTTATAAAGAAGGGTATAGCTCCATGAACCAGCAAAGGAAGGAATTGAGATTTGACAGACATGTGCATACATATATATAGGGAGGCCGAGACCTATAAGTGGCAGAAAGGCCTAGGAAGAAATCAAACTTAATATCTCTGAAATAGTCTACAACTGTGAGTAGAACTCGTCTTACACCAGTGTGGAGAAAGGCCTTAAAGACCTCATCAAATACAAGTACTAACAATACCCTTCATGTTTTAGTTATCTAACAATTTTTGTCTTCCGAAAAAAAGGGAAACAAGCTCAATCGAATATCAATCTTTCAAGCATGAAAGACAAAGGTATGTAAGTTTTGAGGTATGTATAACTTGTTTATTTTCTAGGGTTAGTTGTTAGTAGGATTCTAGGGATGGAAAATCCTCATTAAAGATTGTTCATGACTATGGATTGTACATATGATATTCTCTCCCTTATTCACTTGTTCCCTCTAAGAAGCCCTATCTCACAATTGTCTAGAGTTTATAAATAGTCTGAGATATATGACAATTCTTGGCAAGAGAGAAATTAAATGATGTCTAGATTTTGTAACTCAAATCCCTAGGAACTCTCTCTCTTGAAAATAATGAAAACCCTAGATAATCATCACACTATTGTACTTGTATATTTTGGTTGATGTTTTTGTCAACAAATATTGCAGGTAAATCGAGTTGAAACCGTGGACTTCTAAATGGAAAGTAAAGATGTTGACATGACTTAGAGGTGTTGATTTGGAGTAGCATCGGATGTGCTCTAGCCATGAAAATTGGTGGAGAGGCTAAAGCACATGAGATCTCCAAGATCCAGAAATGGTTTGGGGAAATTCCACCCGGTTAGAGAGATATTAAAATAATTAATATTTTTAATGAAGTTACTAAGTCTAAACTTGAGAAAATTAAAATATTAATGGGTATTAATATAAAACTAGGTGATAATATTCTAAATGGCATGGATCAAGCCAAATCTAATCTTAGCCGTTGATTAGGGACTTAATCTTGGTCGTTGAAGACTTGATAGGGAAAGTATAAGAGGAGACTTAAGGGTCAATTGGAGATACACCAAGATTGATCAGTCGGCTCAATTTTCTGGAGCCGGGTTTGCTAAGAAAATTCGAACAAGTGATCTAAGTTGTAACTAAGGGTAGTGAGTACATAGCAGAGAGGCAGAGATAGTGCCAGAGGGCCAACGTAATGATCGAGGAGGCTACGCAGAGGCAACTAGAGACTGCGCAGAGGCTAAGGGGCTTGCATGGGTGACGCAGAAGGCCAGAGAGCTGATGCAAAGACACAATTGGCTAAGGCAGAGGGTTCCAGAGCTACGTAGAGGCTAGCAAGGCTGACGCAAAGCCTTGGAGAAGCGTTGGAAGGATTTTCATGGGAAGACTAGTGCTGAGAAGCTGAATATTTGCTTCTGAGAAGAGGAATTACTGCCATGTAGAAATCTCTGTTGGGTGAGCCAGTTTCGTACCCTAGTTGTACTCAAGAAAGTTGCTTAATAATAAAACCCTCAAAACTATTGCACTGGTTTTCCCGCATTAGGTTTTTTCGGGGACGATTGTCCAAAAATAACGATGTCCCTTGAGTGTTTGTCTATTATTTCAGTTGATGATTTGTATATGAGTTGAGACTACATTTGTGTTTATTTTCAGTGTTTACATGGATAAATAACTTGTCAAAAATACACAAGTAGGCGAAATAAACCAGACAATGCAGTAGGAATTTCTAAAGTGTCAAACTTGGAAATTTCAACATGGTATCAAAGCATTGCAGATCACAGTGGGACTGAAGGTGCCAACATAATCAAAAATATTTGCAGCAGTAGCAGTTGTCCCGAGAGACAGAGCAGAGCTGCTCCTAAGTAGAAAGCAGCAGAGAGGGAGTGACGCAGAGGGCCTGCATCATCATTTTGAGCCGAGAGAGGACCCGAGCAAAGGTAGAGAGAGGTAGAAGAGGCTGACAAAGAGTCTTGTCATCCTACTCAGTCAGGTAGGCTTCACGCAGTTGGCTAGAGGAATGATTTAGCATTTGTCGGATTGCGCAGAGCTGTAAGGCTCAGTTTCTTCAGTTGTTGGGGCATAGGGAGATGTGGGCAGATTGTGGATTAGGAAGTTGGTGGGGTGTTGTTGTTATCGAAAGAAAACAGTACCTAACGGGACAGAACCAAGGAAGAGCAAATCTAGGAGAGAACTTCCAGGAGGGAAGTTGAGGCGCAAAGGGAGTCCAAAAAAGGAGCGGAGATGGCAATGAACGGACTGAGGAATCAGGACAGGTTGGACGGGGCCTCCAACTTTATCATCTGGAAGGCCAGGATCCTGTCTATTTTGAATAGACATCGCATCAAGGGCTTCACCTTGAGAATCGTGGCTATCCCAGTCGACCTGGCTAATAATGAAAGGTATGAGGATGCAATGGCGAAGGCAAAGTGCATAATCCTTGATGGGGTCAAGGATCATGTAGTACTGCATATTGTCGAGAAGAACACGACAATGGAGAAGTGGGATACCTTAACGACATTGTATAAGGGCACTTCCATGTAGAGGAAGATGTTGCTGGAGAATTAGCTATGGTTGTATCAGATGAAGAAGGGGGAGCAGATAGATCTATACCTCAACAGGTTGCAAGAGATTCGGGACCAACTTACTTCCATAGGGGCCACACCGAATCAGTTCATGGTGAGGACTGCCCTGAATGCAGTCCCCGAGGATTGGGAGACATTTGTCCAAAGCATCCTAGGCAGAGTTGATCTTCCACGATGGGAAGAGATGTGGGTAGCTCTTTGCCAAGAAGAGATCAGAGGGTTGACCAAGGGTGAAAGTAGTAGCAAAGGAGGTCGAATCAATAAAGAGGAGGAGGATGCAGCTCTGGCATCTGCAAGACTACAGGGGAAGAGGAAGAAGGACATCTCTAAGGTGAAATGCTTCCATTGTGGGGAGCTGGGTCATTATGCAACCAAGTGTCCCAGGAAGAAGAATAAGGGAGAGGCTTCTGACTCCAAGGCAGCTCCGGCTAAGGCAGAGAAAGAAGTCGAGACTAATGACGACTGTGCCATGAGTGCTCATGCACCTTTAGACAAGAGGTGGGGTGACATTAAGCTGTAGTCAGGAGGACTACAGAAGATGAGGGGCAGGATCCTTGAGGTACCTAAACTCTTGGATCATATCCGACTACGGGAACCTCGAATGACAATAGCAGGATAACGGATGTTAGTAGAAGCAAGATGCGGATGGAGCGACAAGGCAGTGCTAGAGTGCAGAGGTCTGTAGCAGCACAATGCAGGTTGTAGCAATGCGAGAGGCACATAGGTGGTTGCAGCAGTGCAAAAAGGCACAGAGGAGGTTGCAGCAGTGCGAGAGGCACAAAGGTGTTTGCAATAGCGCAGAGACAGCAGAGGGAGCACAGGATAGCAGCAGAAGTAGCTTTAGCATCAAGAGGCTTCGAGACTGACAAGGATGTCAGTAGTTGGGTACACCAGTTACTTCTCGGTAACTGACTTGTAGTGCACCAGTTACCAATGGTAGTGCTATGGGTAGCATGATGTAGCGTGTTGAGAGGGGGTTGCAGTACAGAAGTAGCAGTGGCAGTCGCAGAGCCACGGGCAGCAGTACTGGAGGCAATAGTGCAGTGGATGTAGGGAAGCAGGCCCAGCATCAGCACAGGTACCGTGCTGGAGGATCAGTGTAATGTTCAGTGGTGGAGCATTACAAGAGCACATTCCTCGCTAAGAGGGACCATTGATTTGGGGTAGCATCGGATGTGCTCTAGCCATGAAAATTGGTGGAGAGGCTAAAGCACATGAGATCTCCAAGACCCAGAAATGGTTTGGGGAAATCCCACTCGGTTAGAGAGATATTAAACTAATTAATATTTTTAATTGAGTTCCTAAGCCTAAACTTAGGAAAATTAAAATATTAATGGGTATTAATATAAAATTGGGTGAGAATGTTCTACATGACATAGATCAAGCCAAATCTAATCTTAGCCATTGATTAGGGGTTTAATCTCGGCCGTTGAAGACTCAACAGGAAAAGTATAAGAGGAGGCTTGAGGGTCAGTTGGAGATACACTAAGATTGATCAGTCAATTCAATTTTCTAGAGCAGGGTTTATTGAGAAAATTCAAACAACTGATCTGAGTTGCAGCGAGGGGCAGTGGGTACATAGCAGAGAGGTAGAGATAGTGCCAGAGAGCCAGTGTAGTGATTGAGGAGGCTACGTAAAGGCAACAAGAGCCACGCAGAGGCATCTAGAGACTACGCAGAGGCTGAGGGGCCTGCATGGGTGACACAGAAGGCTAGAGAGGCAGTAGGCTGACAAAGAGCGTTCCAGAGCTACGCAGAGGCTAGCAGGGTTGACGCAGAGCCTTGGAGAAGCGTCGAAAGGATTTTCTTGGGGCAAACTAGTGTTGAGAAGCTGAATATCTGCTTCCGACAAGAGATATTACTCCCGTGTAGAAATCTCTGTTGAGTGAGCCAATTTGGCACCCTAGTTGTACTCAAGAAAGCCGCTTAATAATAAAACCCTCAGAATTGTTGCACCAGTTTTCCTGCTTTGGGTTTTTCCAGGGACGATTATCCAAAAATAACAGTGTCCCTTGTGTGTTTGTCTATTATTTCAGTTGATGGTCTGTATATGAGTTGTATTTATTTTCAGTATTTACATGGATAAATAACTTGTCAAGGAATAAACAAGTAGCTGAAATAAACCAGATAATGCAGTAGGAATTTCTGACATGTTAGACTTAGAAATTTCAACAAGAGGGAGCCCTACAATAAGGAAGCCCTACAAGGTTTGTAAAAAGAGAAACTCCAAGTATGCTTAAGACCACAAAATTTGTAGCTAGTCCCCTTCATTATAAGATTCTTGTTAGAGTGATCAATCTCTAGATTGAATCTACCCTTGTCACGCTATATTTTTTCATTTGTTCATTTTGGTAAAATCCCTAATCTTTAAGGTTCATTGTAAAACCTTAGCCTTTTGATGCTTAGGGATTGTTGATAAAGTCTAGAACATATAATGATATCCTACTCTCTAATATTTAGGATTTTAATAATATTATGAAGAAACCCTAGCCTTTAGGGTTTATTGTTGTTATATAGGTTATATGAAAAAACACTAGATTCTTAGGGTCTATGACAAAACCCTTGAATCAATTAATGAAAGATGTTGAAGATTCTTACCTCATACTTGATGATGAATTGGTGATGTTGAGCATGATGAAAAGAGGGAACTATAAGAATCTTAATGATTGATCAATAACCTTGTTTCCATGCAAAATTCTGCTTGTACTCCAAGAAATGATGAAATAAAGTTTTGAAAGATCAAAGTTCTCCAATGAAATGATGATATGAAAGAAAGTGCTTGTGTGGCCGGAAGAATAAAATTGTTGATGAACTTATCCCCCAATTAAGAAGAAACTTGAATAAAGGAAAAGGTATATATCTCCCTAGTTGAGAGGGAGCTTGGTTGAAAAGTGAATCTCCTCTAGTTAACAACTTGATGTAAAGACCATGGGGATGATTGAGATCGGAGAATGGCTAAAGCATTACATATGGTTAATCACGATTGATAAGAAAGACTTGGGTGTCTTGGAAGAAGTGTTGAAGGCTAAGTTTGGCCCTGCTAAGAAAAAGTAAAGAAGGAAACTTCCAACGAGATGTGTTTGATTATGATGACCTAAGCAGCATCAAAATATTTGAAGAGCTCAGAGCTTTGTGCTAACATATATATACATTTGACAGATTGTTACTAATTGGGGTTGTGATTTTATAGGCAGATCTCTCCATAAGAAGGTTGAACATTTTGAAGCATGCTCAGGCTGGTGGATATATCTGATCTAGTTGATAGGGAGAGATAAAGCATCGTGGGGTGACAAGATGCTTGGGAGGACATGTGGCTATCCTATGATGATGTCAAGATCTCGAAGTAGGCAGGGTATCGTTGGTCGTGGAGCTCCAACCTTGGGGTCTTTGTGGCAGTCTTGGTTTTGATCTTGGGTCTTGAATATCTCACTTTGATATGATTCTATAAGAAGAGGACTTTTGGGTTTCCCCCTTGTGGGGTTTTTCCCTGGCTTGGAGCCTAATTTTTTGTGTGCTTTGAAGTTTGTCTCTTGCAATCTTCATGGTTTTGTACATTTTGGTAATTGTTTGGTGGAGAGAACATTAAATTAATTAAGAAGCCAACAAACATTCACAATTGATTATCAAGTTAAGAGAAATCTACCCTAATTTCAAGTATCATGATTTCTCAACATATGCCTTGAAGGATCAAATCTCTGTTAAGAGTTCCTGCCATACTTTGTTCTTGACAAACCTAGAATAGCTATGCCTTGAAGAGATAATATATATGTTCCACAAGGTTACACGTGAATAAATGATAAAGCTATAAATCAAAATTTCATTAACTTAGTATTGATAATGTCACTTGCCACTTTCAAATGGCACATATCAAACAAGCAGAGACATACCTTTTATGGGATCAAGGGCTGCAGGGTATTCATTTGGGTGTTCCTTTCCTTGCTGCAAAAGCTGCTGTACTGTCATAGAATATGCTGCAGTACTTACATCCTCTAGCAGTCGAACAGGATCAACACGGAGTTTGTTCTTGCAGATACGAACAAATCCTTTATTGTCAATTTCACCAACCACATAACCGGTCCCTGCTGCTATCCCATAGTATGGGAAGCTCACATTTACCACTCCAGTTCCTTTCCGTGGAATATTCCCAAAAACAGAGTATTCATCTTCAATGTCTCTAGCACCTTTACGGTAGTATCCTTCTGAAAGTTTACTAGCTCCTCTGATCTCTGGTTTTTTATTTGAAATCAATTTGTTAGGCATGGAGAAAGATGGGTCTTGATTCAATACCAAAACAATGGCATTTTTGTTGGTACTGGAAGGTGGTTTCAAAACTACTCCCAATGAAATTAAAGGAACCTGCGCTACAACAAGACAAAATTGTGTTATGAATATCTCAAAATAATGGAAACTCCTCATACAAACTAATAAAAAACACTAATGTGACAACAGCAAATATAAAATGACCAGTGAACAATAAGAAATACAACATCGATATAGACAGAAATTAAAATCACAAATGTGAACGTGCTTGAAAAACGTATTGATAATGTTCGTACAAGTGCATTAAACATTTAGTTCTGCTTTAGAAAAAATGTCACAAGATAAGCTTTTATGAATACAAAACCATTTTATAGGATGATTAAGAAAAGGTTATATGGCATGTGAATAGAAACACAGTAGACACGATAGAAACAATTTGGGATGAAAGATATACAAGCATCCAAATTTTATAGATATCAAAAAGCAGCATTAATCCTAAACAATAAAAACCTGCATTTCAAGCTGTAAATCTAATCTATATTTGTCTAAATTTGAAGGACTGAGGACTATTCCAATTAGGATGATGGTAGAACCATTCATTGTTTATGTCACTGTTACCCACCAAAAGTGGGTAACCTATAGGACGAAATTTTTCTCCACATTTCTCAGCCAGCAGCCCAATTATGGCCCGCAGATAGTTTTACATCAGAGTTCTCCACCTATGCTAAGGTCTATGCTCTTTCCCATCTAGCATGTTTTTTTAACGAGGTGGGTCATCTGTCAAAAGGTACACTAACCATCTATGTAATCATGTACTTTCATTTAATGTTTGGGGAATACTAATATAGATTACAGGCCAAGCTATATGATTGACTGCTCTTGATTATACCCTTGTTCCCATGCTTCTCCTGGGAGGTTATTAGTTGCCCCTAGTCCAGTGTAACCTCCCCTAAGGTCGTTCCTTCAATAGGGGCACTAATCAGAGGCATTGACTGAAATAAGATGCCCAAGGCAATCGATACTTGAAAACTTTCATGTTTCCCTTATTATCCACATCCATTCTTTGGGTTGATTATCATTTGTCATTGGAATTGGCAACTCATACCCTCATCTATAAGTTGGGGCCCAAAAATTTGCTCTGAGAAGTTGATGCAGCTAAAAGAAAGATAAAACCATATGAAGCCACAAATAAAGAAATGGAAAAATGCAAAAGATGGCTAGGACATAGTAAGGACATGGGCAAAAGCCTAGCATGAGCTCTACCCCCTCATTAGCCATCACCCAATTCTTCAACATGTCATGCTCTATCTGAAAGGAATTCTTGAATGTCTCAACCCCCATGAGTGAGGAACTGCTACATCTTTAAGATATATTGGAAAGGCATAAATAAAGTTGGGCCTCTTGAGCCATGCAATAAAACAAAGACAAATCATTAAACTAAAAGGGGTGGAAAAAGCATATACATGTCATTGCATAGGGGTTGGGATAATTCAACTTATCCCTTCTTTAGTCATCCAACTTTGTAACACCCCCCAACCACCCAGTTGACAAATATTATCACTTAACTCAACTTGGTTGCCCCCACTGTACGAGAAGTAGAATGTCCCAATTGTTTATGGAGGTAACTGTTGATTTGGGGTAGCATCGGATGTGCTCTAGCCATGAAAATTGGTGGAGAGGCTAAAGCACATGAGATCTCCAAGACCCAGAAATGGTTTGGGCAGATTCTAACCGGTTTGGGATACATTAAAATAATTAATATTTTTAATGGAGTTCCTAAGTCTAAACTTAGGAAAAATAAAATAGTAATGGGTATTAATATAAAACTGGGTTAGAAGGTTCCAAAAGTGATGGATCAAGCCAAATCTAATCTTAGCCATTGATTAGAGATTTAATCTCGTTCGTTGAAGGACTGACAGAAAAAGTATAAGAAGAGGCTTGAGGGTCAATTGGAGAACACACTCCAGTTAGTTCGATTTCTGGAGTGGGGTTAGCTGAAAAATTCGAACTAGTGGTTTGGGAAGCAGCAAGAGGCAGCGAGTACGGAACAAAGAGTCGGGAACAGCACCAGGGGAACAACGCAGAGGTTGGAGAGGCAGACACAGAGCCTCTCAGGCAGACGTAGAAGCTACAAGACTACGTAGTCACTGTACGCGAGTGACACAGAGAGGCCCAATGCTGACACAGAAAGGCAGGCGCTGACGCAGAGGGTTTTGGAGCTATGCAAAGGTCAGTTAGGCTAACGCTAAGACTGGAGGAAGTGCTGAAGAATTTTCTCTATGTTGGGTAAGTTAGTTTGGCACCCAATTATACTAAAGAATTGCTGAATAATAAAATCCTCCCTTGCTGCACTGGTTTTCCCACATTGGGTTTTTCTGGGGACTGACTGTCCAAAATATTTGTGTCGATGTGTTAATTCTTGTGCATGTGTTTGTTTCTGTATTATGATGTGGTATCTGCATCAAAATTTATTTTAATGTTTATTGAAGGATATTCATAAATAACTTATTGGGAAATAAGTACGTAAAATAAATCAGTTGTTGCAATGATAGAATTTTCAGAGTAACCTACTATTTGACTACATATGTAGATCAACCGAAATATGATTGCATAAGAGGGTCTACCACCCATCATCCTTATGCATAGTTTACGGCCAACATCTATGTATTCAATTCTACTATCTGTCTATAACATATGCAGAAATCCTATCCATTGGTTGTACGTATTAGCTATGTATGCCTAGCATCAATTCCACGTCATGGCATCCAATTATTCAAATACCAATTCTTATATATTTTGGTTTCGTTATTAGATCCAATTTAGTTACCTGGGTACCCATCAATAACACTATTCACACATGTCTAAAGCAATTACATGATATGTGACTATAATTATGACCAGAACAACAATATAATCATGCATAAACATATAAATACATTAACAAACATTTACAATTTAGACGAACACAACATGCAATACATAGTATAAGTTGCACTTTTATCTTATGTAATTCACCAATTGGCTGCAAACCTCAAACATTCCACTGAACAATAAACCACACTGCTCCAAATCTCCTAGCAATGAATCAACCCCAAGATAGAGTTATAACTTCACATTTCCAAAGCCTCACCTAAAGCCAACTACGGTCATATAAATAATACTAAACAAGGACTAGCCCAAGTACCAACTCTAGTAGCCTCTAGTAATGTCACATGGTTCGGGTTCGAGTTTGGGTTCGGCAATGATTAGGTTTGGTTTGAGTTTGAATTTTTTGATAAGGTTCGAATGAGGGTCACCATTACGTTCGTATGTGTGTGTGTGTGTATATATATATATATAATGAATTATAGGATAAAATAGTAAGAAATCAACATCAGTAAACATCAAAAATTCTATTACGGACATGGAAATTGCAAGGATAAATTACAAGCTTGAGTTGTGACATGAAGTTATGAGTTTTGATATATGGACTTGGTCAATGGCTATGAGGTTCAATGAGGTTCGCCGAACCTGGTAATTTTTTTAAGGTTCGCCGAACCTGGAATTTTTTTTAAGGTTCGCCAAAATTCGAATCTTAAGGTTAAAGTTCGACGAACCTTGTGACATAGCTGATAGTTAAGTATATGAAGACTTAGAGGTTTTTAGGATCCATTTTGGATCAGTGGGCCACTACTCCATTGTTGCTTCCTGGTCTAGTTTATATGTTGTTGGATTTCCCTCTTCAAGGCCTGTTAGATTTCGTGGCAACATGACTTTGAGGAGAAAAAGCAGAAGGCTGGAACTTGTAAGGGGAATTGTTTGGGTATAATTGCCCAATGTGAGGTTTGAACGGTGTTTGGAAGATTCCTAAGGGCAATTGGAACTCTGGGAGTTATAGTAGTTTGATATTTTTGGGCCGGTTTGTGCTAGAACCCCAAGGGGAGTATTGTTACAGGCTAATGGATTGCCAAGGCAGAGAAGGGGGTGCACTACCTTGGGTTGTGTAGGTCGGAGAATGTAGGATTGTAGTTTTAGAAACTTACAAGATAATCTTCTAAAGGAGTTGGATCAAATAATGCAGCCTACTTTACTAAATATTATGGGCCCAAAATTCGTCTTGTGCTTGGAAAATCTCTGACTTTATGATAGACCTGGTTAGGGCACATGCCAGCCCAAACCTACAGCTGCAACCTCTGCATACACTCTCATGACAGGCTCCAAATACCTTCACTGCTCCTTCATATGACAGCGGCCTAGGAAGAACTGTCTTCTAGGCCTTCTGGCCTCCATCAAACAAGAATTCAAACCTGCTGTAGCTATAGGAGGGACCTGCTTGAGAGGGGCTTCTTGTAGATGCAGTCAACCTAGAAGAGATTTTTACACCATAGAAACACACCCAAAAACACTCCAGCTCTGCTATCTGCCTCAGAGATATTTCAGACTTGCAATAGGAGAAAGATATGCCTAGAACAGCCCTTAAATAAGCCAAGACATACTCGGCCTCCTGCCTAAGAAACTTGGCCCATCAAACAGCCCAACCACAACATCAACCTTGCCCTTCTTCCTTCGCTAGGGTCATTTTCCTTCTGAGGCTATTTCAGAGAGAAGAAATACGAGTGATGATGTATCTTGAATAGATTATATCCTTCATGGGTAGGCCAATTTGGTTACTTGAGGAGGCAAATTCAAATTTCAATTTTTCAATTTTTCCTGCCTTTATAAGGTCACGCCTCATAAACTTTCTTTTCAATAAATAAATATTTTTCCTTATCCAAATTTAGTGATCTTTAGGTCGATTTTGGTCCTCTTGAAAAGAGGAATTTAATGCAATCATCACCTTCATCAAATGAGCTGTCTAAAGTGGAATTTTGGCCCTAGTTGCCTATTTTAACGGAAACTATTGTTAATGAAACAATGTAGATTAATTTTCAATAGATAACACCAATTAACTTTCGGTAACATGCCATATGACTTTACTATTTTAATATTTTCCAGATGAGGCCAATTTTAGACCCTAAATATATTCTAATGATAAGTTTATGGCATTATTTTTCAGTCATTTCAATATAGTTTTGCAATTTGGCTTCTATAAAACTAACATTCATAGCATATCATATGTGAAACTTTGACAGAATTAATTCATGAACTGATATGATAGCTTTTCATTATCAGGGCCCAGTTTTGTTTTCTGAACATTTAGCCCATCAATCAAGCTCAACAAATATGTTCTGTTTGTCTAATCCTACTAAAATCCAAATAAATGCAAAATAGAAGGACCTTTTGGGAGTGAGTGTTGAAGTCATATGTAACACTTACCAAATCTGTACGGACAACAACTACCCTTCCTGTTGTTAGTGCTTGCTGGGTTGCACGCAATTGCATGATCGTCTCTTGGATGTGGTCACCAAGCTTCTCTACTTCTACTGCCATTTCATAATATTCTTCAATTGTAGGCTCACCCCGGATACAACTAGAATGTAAATACACATTTGATTATTAGCAAAACAAATGCAACATCAAGAGCAACGAAGCAAAATAAAACATAACTAGATTGTGCATTTGTGAAGAAAAATCCAAAAGTAAACATATAATTATAATCTTCATTTTTTGGGTAACAAAATATACATTTTTGTTATCTGTGGCATGCGATAAACCCCAACTCCAAATTATTGTTGTCAAGCCCATCTTAATCTAGGGTCATGACACATGGTCAATTCAAAGACATGATAAGGGTTTGAACTTGGGTCATTATTATGGAGATGACCCATCTTAACCAATAGACCACGGTCCACAACGCCAATGGACACTTATCATTTTCAAAATAAGTTTGACAACCAAAAAGATTTTGAAGTTTGTAATAAAAATTGATGGACCACTGAAATGACAGAAAAGGAAGAAACAACATACCTAGCTTGTGCATTTTAGGATGAGGTGGGGTAGGGAAGGTGGAGAGGAGAGGTGGGACTAAAACAAAAAAATCTTCGAGTCAAGTTACCAACCAAAACAAGGCTTGAAACTAAATAGAGGAACTCATGAACATAACAAGAATGATAATTTATAATTAAAAAGCAACATTTTGATGTAAAGCTGTTGAAGCTTGAAAGTACAACCACTTTGCAAAGCCAATATTCCTGCTCAATTTATTGGAGCCTCTTGAACAGTCAATACTCCCATACTTTGAGCATGGGCCACCTTTAAAAAAAAAAATTGTCTCCAGAGTTGACTGTTCTTATCTGATTGTATTCACTGCAACATTCAATAACTGTAAGATTTACACACAGAAAATAATAGGAAATGCAAAAAAGATGTACCTCGCATTGCATTCGTTCACAAAATGTTTTCTTTGCATTAGGAATGAGAGAGAGATACTTTCTCATTTCCTTAATTACTACTACTTACTTTATTATTAAGTTAATGCACTACATTTAAGTTGATATAACCTATGTACTAAAGGACAATTATTTTATTCTTTACACTAAATTACCCCCTTTAATGGCCATTCTAGAAAATACACCAAGCTTATCTCTAAATTTGACAAACTTATATGGACTAAGTGGTTTGATGATAATGTTTTCAATTTGTTGTTATGTGGTAAAATATTGTAGTTCGACTTCTTCATCTTCTACAAGCTACTGGAAGAAATGACAATGTACATCTATAAATTTGGTGTTGTCATGGTGTATTGGATTCTTTGCTAATTTCAAAACACCTTGATTGCCACAAAAGAGTCATTGCCACAATCTGTACAATCATTAAATTTACATGTATTCTTCTAGCCAAATTGCCTTACATGCCTCTTTTACTACTGAAGTGTAACTGTACACTGCTTCTCTAGATAAAAGTGAAACCGCATGTTGTTTCTTACTAATCCAGGAGATTGCACCTATTCCAAGAGTGAATACATAACTTCTTGATTTCATTCATCCATAAATATTGCCCCATCAAAACCTAAATAACTAACCCAATGAAAATCTTGATCTTCACCATATATATTTCCAAAGTTTATTGTGCCTTTCACATATCACAAAACCCTTTTCACCACTGTCCAGTGTTCGTCTTCGGGATTTCTCATAAACCTCGACATATGGCTAAGAACAAAACAAAGAACAGGCCTGTTACCCACCATCTGTGGGTGGTATCATAGGAGAAATTGTTTCTCCTAGATGGTTCTAAGCCAGCAGCCAGTAGCACCCTGCGGCCACTAGATAGCTCAATGTGAAACTATTTCCGCCACCTGAGCTAGCCATTGTTAGTTTTTGTAGCATCAGATGTGTTCCAGCCACGAAATTTGGTGGAGAGGCTAGAATACAGGAGATCTACAAAACCTAGAAATCTTTTCTGGAAATTTCGCCTTGAAATAATTTAATTAGATTATTAAACAGTTTTTAAATATTTCCTAAGCCTAAACTTAGGGAATATGGTTAATTAATCAATATTAATTATGTCAAGGCAAGAATCATCTATCAACTCACACGGATCGATCCAAATATGATCCTAGCCATCGATATGGTTAATTAATCAGTGTTAATTAAGTCAAGCTGAGAATCATCTAGCAACTCACATAGATCGATCCAAAGATGATCCTAGCCATCGATTATGTTTTAATCTTGGTGGTTGGTGCTCCAAAAGAGGATTATAAAGAGGGGGTCGATGTGGTGATGGAAAACACACCAGTGCAGATACTCAGTTTCCCAGGCAGCTTAATTTTCTCAATGAGTAGCTCAGCTGAGAAGATAGAGGCAGAGGGTGAGAAGCAGGTTAAAGAAGAGGGTAGCAGCATTCCGAGAGGAAGGTTTCCAGTCCCCGAAAGAGGCAAAGAAAAGAAGGCTGAAATTCTCAGAGGGTCGTAAGCTCCGCGCAGAGGGTGATGCAGGAGGCTCAACGCAAAGGCTAGGGAGGCAATTTCAGAGACAGAATTATCTATGGGTTGAGGGAAAATTCCCACGATAATTTTACCAGTATTTTCCTCATATTAGATTTCCAATTGGGCATCTAAATTATTGTACTTAGAATTGTTGTTGCAGAATAATAATAAAACTCTCATTTGTTGCACTAGTTTTTCCACATTGGGTTTTTGCAGGGACAATTGTCCAAAAATCACTGTGTCAAAATTCTTGTGCACTAGAAATTTCCAGTTTTCAGTATTTTATTTTCCACAGTACTTTTATGGTGAAAATTGCAGTTGTGATTTTATTTGTTGTTTGTCGTAGCAAATAAACTGCATAATTAAATTTTCAATTAGAAGAATAATTTCCAGTTGTTGCAATAGATAAAAATTTCACAGCCATGTGCTCCCTCACTTGTCTGTTATGATCGTATGTTTGAAGGTGGGCCTCCCAACCCCGAAGGTATGACTTTTCATTGGTATAGCTGAATAATTTTGTTTACTTATCATGGACAATTTTGGGCATGGATTGGTGGGGAGATTCGACGGAAAGAGTGGGCTAGGTATGTACTCTTGTATCCTCTGCCCGATTTGATGGTTAGCCTTGTATCCTAGTCTCGGGGATCTCCTTTACTAGCACTACATGGGAAATCCCAATTTTGGTTTCGTGGTCCCACTTCCCAACACCATACATGTCACTCCCCTCAGCTCATTTTAAACCCCATTCATTATATTTCTTGTTCGGTGTTGAAAATTCTAAGTCTGACATGTTAGGAATCCCTACTGTATTATCTAGTTTATTTCACCTACTTGTTTATTTCTTAACAAGTTATGTATACATATAAATACTGAAAATAAACACATATGCATCCTTAACTCATATACAGATCAGAAACTAAAATACTACACAAACACACAAGGGACACCGTTATTTTTGGACAAACGTCCCCGGAAAAACCCAATGTGGGAAAACCGGTGCAGCAGTTCTAAGGGTTTTATTATTATGCAGATTTCTTAACTACAACTAGGACGCCGAACTGGCTCACCCAAAAGAGATTGTTACACGACACTAATACCTCTTCTTGGAGACAGATATTCAGTTATTCTGCCTCACAAAAATCCTTTTAGCGCTTCACCTAGGCACTATGTCAGCCTTGCTAGCCTTAGCATAGCTTTGGAACCCCCTGCGTCAGTGTTCTACCTCTCTGCATCAGCGCTCTGGCCTTCTACATCACCCACACAGGCCCCTCAGCCTCTACGCAGTCTCCAGCTCATAGTTGCAGGAATCGCCCCCCCCCGGATCCTAAGCCGGAATCGCGACTCGAGGCGAATCGTCCCGGAATCCATAGGCGAAGCGCGCTTCCAAAATTGAGGTGGTGCGATTCCGGCTTTTAAGTGCGCTTCCTGCCATTTTAGGTGGCGTTGCCCCGGAATCGCGCTTCCGAATCGCGCAACCTGGACGCAACCTGGGCGCAACCTGGACGCAACCTGGACGCAACCTGGGTGCAACCCGCGGGGCAGCAAAATAAACATAATTTTTTTTTAATTTCTTTTAAAATTTAACTTAACTAAGCATGAGGGGGTGGGTTAGGGTGAGTTTAAGGTGAGTTTAGGGTGACTTTAGAAAAGAATAAAGCCCCCATTCTCTTCTCATTT
>APFE030383074.1:90089-105447 GCA_000404065.3 Pinus taeda | reverse complement strand
CGGACGCTTCGCTTCCTAGATTTTTGGAAAATGACGCTTCCGCGCTCCGCGCTTCCGCTTCGCTCCCGCTTCGTGCAACATTGCTCCAGCTACGTCTACGTGGCTCCTGCTGCCTCTGCATAACTCTAGTTGCCTTTGCATTGACCTCTTCAATCACTGCGCTAATCCTCAAGCACTATCTCTGCCTCTCTGCTATGTACTCATTGCAACAAAGCATTTGTTCGAATTTTCTCAGCAAGCCCCGCTTCAAAAAATCGAACTAACTGATCAATCTTGGTATATCTCCAATTGACCCTCAAGCCTGCTCTTATACTTTTCCCGTTGTGTCTTCAACGGCCGAGATTAAGTCTCTAATCAACAGCTAAGATTATTTGACTTGATCCATGTCATTTAGAACATTCTCACCTAGTTTTATTATTAATACCCATTAATATTTCAATTTTACTAAGTTTAGACTTAGGAACCCCATTAAAAATATTAATTATTTTAATATCTCTCTAACCAGGTGGAATTTACCCAAACTATTTCTAGGTCTTGGAGATCTCATGTGCTTTAGCCTCTTCACCAACTTTCATGGCTAGAGCACATCTGATGCTACCACAAATCAAACACGCACACTTAGCAAGGAATGTGCTCTAGCTATGTTGCAGAAAACATGGTATAGAGGCCTGTTTCCGTATGGAAACTGGTACGAAACGCAGAAACGCATTTGGTACGGCTGTGAAATGCGTTTCCAGCCGTACTGCCACGTTTCCCGAAACAGAAACGTGGCCAGTACGGCCGGAAACGCGTTTCACGTCCGTACAACCCACATTTCCTCATTTACTTGTGTTTTGTTTTAATATTTTTGTTTTAATTTGTTTTTTAATTTATTTTTAGGGTATGTTAGTGACTTCTAGTTGCATCTAGATGCGTGTCTAAAGTTATAAAAGTGAATTTTTGCCCTAGTGTTGATATGCAGTTCATCAGGAAGTTTGAGGCATATGCAGTTCATGGTAATGTTAAGTTCTTAAAGTAAAAGTGATATTATCCTTTATTTTTCATTTTCTTCCTTTTACTTAAATTTTTAACATTACCATGAAATGACTCGGATGTTTGAGAGTGGTTTCGCCCTCATTGGATTTGATATGGAGAAAGTAGAATTTTAGATCTCACTCAAAATCCAGCGGACTTATCTATTTTTCAAGATTTCAGGATTGGGGGGATTGCAATGTTTCCATTGGATTTTATCATGTACTAGGGTATGTAACTTGTATTTAATCAAGAGAACCAAGCCCTCTATGCAGGGGAAACTCCCAATAATCAAGATCATGTATGGTACTAGGGTATGAAACTTGTATTTAATCAAGAGCACTAAGGTCGTTCGACTATGTTGGAAGAGACTCCCAATACAACAGTGGTCCTTCTAAAGAATGGGATGTGGATGAAGAAAATCCTGATTTGGATCTCTCTCTTGCAGCCTTATAGTCTTTATTGTACTTGCAGCCTCATATATTAATATAAATAAAAGCCGATTTTGAGATTTGGGTATATAATAAAGGTTGCTTTTGGATATTCCGATATTTTTATTTTCATTATGTGATCATTCATGAGTAAATGTGATGTAAATTAAATCTTAATGTTTAAGTGTGTATAAATTTATAATGTATCATTTATGCTTTATCATTGCACATATATATTATATATATATATATATATATATATATATATATTATATATTATATATATATTATATAATATATATATATATATTATATTCGCGTTTCCCTGTTTCCAAAATTTGGGGAGGTCACGTTTCGTATCGCTTCTCGTTTCGGAAACTCGCACCCGTTTCCCCGTTTCGCGCAACATAGTGCTCTAGTAATAATCCATCACTGAACATCACACTGATCCTTCCACACCAGTACCTGTGCTGATGCTTGGCCTACTACCCAACATCCATTGCACTACTCCTTCCTGTACTGCTGCCCATGGCTATAATCAATAATGATCCTTAGCATTCAAAATTTGAATGCAAGAATGATATTTTATGGTACAAGGGAAGAATTTATTTGAATGCGGATTCCAAATTTAAAGCCAAGATTCTCAAAGAGTAGCATGATTCATTGTCATCCGGACATGTAGGATTCTTTAAAACCTACTACAACGCACACCAGCCATTCTTTTGGAAGGAAATGAGTAATGATATTCAAAAATATGTAGCAGAATGTGATAAATGCCAGAGGAATAAAGATGAAAATATTATGACACCCGGACTACTTCATCCCTTAAACATCTCGAGTCAGAAATGGGAGGAAACATCAATGGACTTTATTGAAGGTTTACCTGTGTTTGATGGTAAGGATAAAATTCTTGTAGTAGTCGACAGACTCACCAAGTATGCTCAGTTTATTGCAATGAGGAAATCAGACTCGGCAAAACAAATCGCCGAGATATTTCACAAAATGTTTAGAAATTACATGGATTTCTGAAGGTCATTGTGAGCAATAGAGATGCCAAATTTAAGGGTAATTTTTGGAAAGAATTTTTCAAACATATAGGAACCTACCTCAACATGAATTCAACTTACTAGCCTCAAACGGATGGCCAAACAAAGGTTGTTAATAAATGTTTAGAAGCCTACTCATGTTGTTATGCCACAGACAAACAAAATAAGTGGGTTAAGTGGTTACATATAGCTGAAAGGTGGTACGATTCTACTTACCACACGTTAGCAAAAATGACTCCATTTCAAACTCTGAACCTCCGAAATGGAAGGAATTTACTATCATCGAGACGAAGCTTCCAGCTATTAAAACCCAATTAGAAGAAACCCAAAAAGGCGTCCAAACTCTAAAAGAAAATCTAAATAATGCAAGGAATTGTATGAAGCGGCAAGCTGATTGAACAGAACCGGGAGAGAATTTGAAGTTGGAGAATGGGTATTAGTTAAACTCCAGCCTTACAAGCAGTTGTCCTTAAAATAGAAGGGAAAAACAAATCGGCACCAAGGTTTTATGGACCCTACCAAATCAACAAAAAAATCAGCCAAGTAGCATATAGTTTAAGCCTTCCCAATAAAAGTCGTGTTCACAATGTTTTCCATGTATCCTGCCTTAAAAAGGGACTTGCTGAACATCAATCAGCGGAAACAACACTTCTGACTTTAGATGACGAAGGAAGGGTTATTCTAGAGCCACAAGGTATCATCTCCATCAGGGAAAAGAAGTTGCAATCACAAGTAATCAAAGAATACCTTATCAAGTGGAAGGACTTACCAAAAGAAGAAGCATCATGGGAGACAGAAGCATTTCGTCAACAACACCCGTCATTACGTATGCTTTGAGGACAAAGCATCTTTTCAAGGGGAAGGCAATGTTTTAAAAAATTAAATAAATTGTAGTTAGTAAGTAATTAAAGGGCATGATCAAAGACCATGCCCATTCAACAAGAGACACCCACGGTTGTATTTAATCCAGGGCCTCCCACAGTGTAATCATCATTCAAGTTCATTAATAATACACACACACACACACACATATATATATATATATATATATATTCTATCTAATGCTGAGTTTATTCGTTCCACCGCACGTGTGAGAGAAGGACGATTTTTTGACCAGCCACATGTGAGACAGAAGGCGAGTTTGACCAGAGTTGACTGAACTCTTTGATCGGTTTTTGGAGCATGCACATACAGATTTGACCACAGGCTGTAGTTTGACCAATGTTGTCATTTTACTGTTTTGATTGGTTTGACCAGCATTGACTTACAGCTGTTTCACTGGCATTTGACTTGGATTATTGGCGCAGATTTCTAGACAAAATTTATGATTTGTAACCTTGCTGAAAAGAAAATTTCTCCTCAAGAAAAGATTAATGGGTTTTCTTCCAAGGTTGGGTTTCCCAGGTGAATTTTTTTTTGTCTATTGTGCATGGCTGTCTTTCTATGATCCTTACTGTTTTCCCTAAATTTACTGTTGAGATTTTCTTAGTATAATTATTCAATGATAGCAGTGGCATTAAAATACGGTTTTAAAATCATTAGGAAGTAATTATCAAGCAGAAAACTGTGTTCTATTGCACTTGCCTTAAAATTTCAACAAAAAAATCCCCAAATCCAACCATAACAAATGCTGAAGACAGGTACTCTTTAAATAGAATGAGCTCCATCTCTTGACAAATAAAATATGACATTTCATAATCAACTCAAGTGACAAGTCAAACATATATGTGACCATTCAATATACACAACATCACAAACTATTCTGCATCAACTTCACTTATTCATTTTATCATTTATATATACTATTTATCCTACATGGATTCCAACTATTGATCCTTCCTATGTTGGATATTTCTCCATATATAAACTATCATTTGTTACTATGCAGCATGTGATTGGCCCAGCATGTGATAAACTATCATTTGTTACCATGCAGCATGTGATTGGCCCAACATGCTAGGAAGCAATCAGAAGTGGTGGTAGGAGATGGTGAATGTTGGTCTTGTTGACCCTGCCGCCCGCACCTACCTACAAGTCAGTGAGAAAAGCCTTCAACCCCACAAGGTGTGGTTGGTGGCAGGGAACTTAGAGAAGGGGCTGTCACACTAATCCCAACTCTCTCCGTTTGAACTATCTCCTAGGTTAGCTAAGGGGGGTGGTCCCTAATGAAAAGTTAAGGTAAAAACAAAGATGCGAGGTTCTAGGAGAATTGTTAGAGTTAAATAGATTATTTGTCTAAGATCTATAAGCAAAACCTGATATGAGCAATAGCTATTAACACATGAGATAAGCATGAAACACATAAACAACCAGTGCCTTCAAAGCGTTGCTCTTTAAGAAATGAAAACTTTTTATTTTTTTATATTTTTTACTCAGAATGAAATCAAATGCTTTCAAATGAAACAAGAAAATATGCGATAATTTTTCAAGATAGAAAATAAGCAAAGGGCTCAGGAAACCCCCTCTTGAGTAAATCTTTTGATGTCTTATGAAATTGCTGGCTTGAACAACTTGTGGGACCTTTGATATCGTTGGAGGTGACTATTCTGACCGAAGAAGTCCTCACACTCCAATAGAGCTGGCAACCTATCCCTTGAAAACACAAAAATGCTTGCAAACCAATTGTTAGTGCAAAAGAGACTTGGCATATAGAGACCAAGTTGAGCTTGTCATTCAACCGAGAATGACAAGTTACAACAAGTGTACAAAATATACCAAGCCCAAAGGAGATTTGAGATAGCTGCAAATCTCTCCTCCCTAGACAATAATGCCCTCAGGCAAATGCACAAAGAAAAACAACTAGATAACAAATATGAAATCAAATGAATATCAAACGACATAGGTATACCTCATCAACCAAAGCATGCGCCACAAAAGAAGCTAGTAACCCCAAAGACTTTTATTTATTTATATGAAAGGTAAGTACACAATCCAGCAGAGCTTCCGCAAGCCCAACAGCTCGTTCTGTCCTTTTTCAATAAGAGCCCAAGGCTCGTATAAATAAGAAAATGGGAGATGATCCCAAGGAAAATTCCAATGACAAGTGTAACAAGTGACAATCCCAATGTAAAACGATTTTGTACAAGTGGCTTAGAGGACTGCTGTTTGATTTTATGAGGCTGCCATGTGTTTCCAAATCGCTGTGTTAACTGCCTCTAAACTGCTGTAGGATCGGCTGCCTTTAAACTGCTGTTGATTGCCTTTGTAAACAGTTGTTTGACTGCCAACGTATTGCTGTGTTTCCCACCTTAACTTGCTGTTTGACTGCCAACAAACTGCTGTTCTAACTGCCTGTGTTAAATGCTGCTCTAACTGCCTGGAATATATGCGTATTTTTTTGTGTTGACTGCCCACCGTAAATTGCTGAACATGCCCACGTTAAATTGCTGAACATGCCCACGTAGATTGGCTGACCTGCGTATTTGTTGTGCTGACCATGTAACTGTTGTAGCTTCCGTTAACTATTGTGTATGAGCTGCCAACGGACTACTGTTGACTGCGTACGGACTGTTTGACTGCCAGCGTGAACATATCTCTTTGACTGCCGTATATACTGTGAGTGGGCCAGCGTGTAGGTAGCTGTGCGTATTTCTTTGTAATGAGCACGTGCATAACTGATCTCTGTTTGAGCTATACGTATATCATGTGGGCTGAGGTGGGTCCCCTCCCCACTCATTTATTTTAAACTTTTACTTTAATTTCTTCAAATCAAAAAATTAAATCAAAGTTATAACTTTCATTGCCTCATGAACTCAACGTGGAACTTTTGACTTTGACTTGACTTTGACTTTCTTTGACTTGAGCCTGTGGCTTTCTTGGTGGGTCCCACGTGCTTGCCACATCACCCTTGATTCTCTGCATAATTTCCATGTCAAAATTTGACTTATTTTGACTTTGGAAAAATTTATAAATTTTTCCAATTATTCATTTTTTTGAATTTTTTCTTCATTTTGCTACTGTCACTTGAAAAATTGGCTTTTGAGGGACTCTAAGTCATTTTTTGACCCCCACAGTAGGCTCTAGGAGAATGTTGGGCCTCTGAGGATGAATTTCGAGTGGTCATATGCCCCAGACATTTCCTAAGGCCACTTATTTATGCCTTTACATAAAAAATAATTAAAAAATCCCATTTTGCGGGAAAATTTTAACTATTAAAAAATCCTACTTAGACCTAGCCAAATTCCACGAAACTTTTTTGTGTGATCTAGTATGGTAATATACATCGACCCTAGACACTAAGATGTGTCAGGGGCTCAATCTTCAAACCGTCACCTCGGCTTTGGGGTAAAAATGAGTGAAAAAATCCAAAGAATTATCCGCCTCTGAAAAAGAAGGGATAATTAACCGGATAAAAAAAACACTCCAAAGTGTACTCGTTTGCTGATCGAGTCCCACATCCTAGGCCTGTTACAAATTCAAGAAACTCATCATACTAGCATCACTTATTACAATTCCCCGCAGGGTGTGGAATCTGGGTACAAGAAAGATGATGAAGAAGATAGAAGTAGAGTTAAAAAACTTTGTTGACTGATGACATCTGATGGTACAAGTGTCCTCTGGATCATCCTTGGGCATGGAGTCTTCACATAATCATCAGGTGCTACTCAAGTAGTCAACAGGTCTTATGAAGATTATCCATTAAGGGGTCAAAAAGGACTTCCTGGGAGGATGATGTCCAATTACTCTTCCTATGTCTCTTACAAAATTCTAGCCAAAGCTCTGGCCAAGAGAATTAGAATCTTGATTGACCCAGTAGTACACTAGGACCAAACTACCTTTAATGAGAGCAGATTTATTCCTGAAAACCTTATAACTGCAAGGCAGAGACTAGAGTGGGCTTGGGACTCTATCCAAAAGACAAAGTTTCATTAAACTGACATTGATAAAGTGTATGACAGATATGAATGGGAATTCATCTTTAACATATTGGACTGGTAGGCATTTGTCTCCTTTTATCAGCAGTCAATGGCATCCATCTTCTTGCAGACGTCGTCCTAAACATACACATTATAACAATTGCCATATTCTAATATGCTAATGCATGCCTGTCAAGCAGTTATGTATAGGGACCAACCCTTGTCTTTGGTCATGTCTTCTTTTGCCTAGTGCACACCTTCCATATTTGTTTGCTAGCTGTAAACAACTACAAACTTTCCTTCTCTCAATGTTCACTTAGATTTGGTATGAGACTGTTCCTTGAGGTAAGCATTATTCATCAGAGATGTATGCTAAATGATATTTGTCTTATAAATCAATCAGCCATAGAGGTGCTAATACAGTTAATTGTATTAGTTTTAGGCTTACCAGAGTGTAGAAAACATTGTCCAATGCTAACAATCATTCCCTGCCTTCAAATTCTGTACATAACTTCCTCCTCATTTTATTTTTCTCTATAGTACAATTCTATTAGCCTGAACTTTAGTGTTAATCTTTCTCTATCTGAATCAGTGAGCCCATTTGCAATGTTTCTGATTCATGACTATTCATAAACTTACAAATATTTCCAGACATTTCCTGTTATCATCTAGCCTGAGAATACACATCTATAAATTAGAAAAGGGAAGAACAAAGCATTACTCAATTGCTACATTCATTTTGGAAAGTTCTCCCTCTCCTTTCAGAAGCTGTTTCTGTTGTTCAGGCAATGCCTGCTGTGCATGAAATTCAGCAAAACTCCTTTTCAACATGTCCTCTACCTGCAGTTCAAAATTTCAAATCAATCCAGTCACAACAGCAATATTGTCATCTAGAAATCAACAGATTCCTTAATGACTTCCAAAGGTTTGGGAAGATGGAACAACAAAGATTTCACTTCAAATAGAATAATGGAATCAGCATAACGTTTCATAACCTCATTTTATTCACAAGTAAAAGGAATTAGCAGCATGGGAAATATGGAAGGCATGTCATACAAGACAGTCAACATTTCAAGTAACCAAAATACAGGAGAAATTCAAGTATTAAAATATCATTTATGCTCAAACAAGGCATATTAAATGACAATAATATTTTCACAGAGAAACCACTTTCATCAGCCACTCATTTAAAATTTTACTCTGTAATTGCAAGAAGCAGCTCCCAAGGTAATTGTTCTAAAGTGAACCATTGAAACTGTTTCTCACTTGGACTAAACTGATTGCTTCCTCTCCCTTGAAAGCCAAAAGTTTTACCTGCCCTGACTCAGTGATGATATTTACAGGACAGCATTATGAACATAAATATGGATAAAATAATATAAATAATAACAAATTGAGCAGTATAATTAATAATTATGAAAGGACATGGCTGTTCATGAAAGGGCATCCCACGTGGACATTAAATATATAAAACGTATATAAGAAATTGATAGTAGGAAATATGATGATATGGTTACAAATGAGGGCCCCATATATATACTAGGGGGGATGCCCTTTCATGAACAGTCATGTCCTTCCGACATATCCTTCTATAATTATTAATTATACCTCTAATTATTATTGTTATTATTTATATTATTTTATCCATATTTATGTGCATAACAGACAAACCAGTAATTTAGTAATATTATGAGTTAACCAGCCTAGAATATCCAAAAGCACTAAATTTCTCTGGTTTGTCCTACATAGCTTGAGCTCCACCAAATCAAATTCAGAATATGTATAGCGTGGCAAGTTCAGCTGGAAAGCCCAAAATGCAAAATACTAATAATGATAATAAATTTTGGATAAATTTAGCACATGGTCCCAGCAGTGCTAAGAAGGGCATATCCAACAATTAAATTGAATGAGTTCAAAACAGTGAACTTCAGTAATATATTAATATGCACTCTATGAGTCTATAACTTAACACAGATTGAAATCATGTTGTAAAGGGCATATCAATACCTTTAGATCTTCAACCCGAAGAAGGTTTAAAATCATTGTGTAAGTTAAACGAAACTGTGACTCAAGTTTTGTTGGTTTTCCAGTAATTAGGCCTTTTAAATCACTTTCTTCTGGTATTTCATCCCAACAGATAATAATAACAATTCCCACCTGCAATGATAGACATCAGGCAGAACATTAATCTCAATTTCCACATCAAAACCATGGAATAGAAGACCAAGAATTCCCTTGGAACCTAGCACAGAAAGTTCATAGCAGGTGCTTATTCATGAAAGGTGCACTGGCATAATCTCCTCTGAAAAAACAGCATAACCAATACAAATAATGAATTTTGCAGTTGTACTATCTGTTTATTTACTAACCTCGTCCAGTCCACGCCGACCTGCTCGTCCAGCCATCTGTGTATATTCACCAGGAAGTAACTGTCTAAATGATTTACCATCAAACTTTTTAACAGAGTGGAAAACTACCTGAAAAACCAATATTTATTGTCAAAATTATGATCAGAACATTGCATCCATGATTATAAAACTGGATGAAGACATTTAGGATTTTAAGGGGGCATATACAAGAACACCTACCAAGAACAGTTACAGGCAACTGCAAAGGACCAGTAGAAAATTGTAAAGACTAAACAATCCAAAAAAGGATTTCCCTGTTGGTCCAATAACAAAGAGGCAAATCCAGTAGGCAATTTGCTGAAATTTTGCTTCTATATTAAGAGCTCTACATTGCTTGAAACCATTGAAATACCTCTTCAACTTAAAAGGACTGAATAATGTCAATTAAGATTATTCAAAGTAAACCCATTCTCCAAGTAGGTTGTTACCATTATGTACTAATGGCTGTCATTGATCCAATCCCCAAAGAAGCTGGCTGAGAAGATAATTCTCCTCTAACCTAATGTTTCTTTCAATGTCTATGGAAAAGTCTTCAAGAGAATTTAAAAAGAAAAAAAAAACATTCTCATAAAATGATACCTCTACGGCAGTCGAATATTGAGGAAAACAAAGGAATTATATTAATGCATCATCATGATTGAATCAGATAACAAGTACAGTTAATCATGATTGATTGAATCATGATTGTAATGCTTTAAGTGTTTTTGAGTCAAAATTTTGTTAGAGGTATTAGATGAAGTCCAACTTTGGCAATAAGGCATCAACAAGTCTTTCTTTGCTTGTTTCCCGGGTTGCATTATTGTTGCAGAGTTGGAGTTCTTAGCATCATGCATGCAGATACTGTTCTCAAGTTGGAGCCAGTGAAACCATTTGTAAGAGAAGAAACCAAGCACACCAGTTCACCTTTGGAAGATGATCATTTTTTACACGTGTATATATTCTTCAGCAAGCTAAAGTTAGCACATGAAAGATGACATGATTCAGAGTTCCAGACTGGATAGAGGGCTCCAAATCGCAATGAAGGAGGGTTTCACTAAGATCCAGGTTGATGATGACTCAAAAATTGCAGTGGAGGTAGCTCAAAAATTTATCAATAGGGCCCCGGTGATGAAGCTAGTGAAAATCTGGCAGTTGGAGCTGCTGATGTCTCAGATCCAATCTCTGTTGTATTCCTATCCTTGCGTGATCACTGCCCATTCACATAGATCTGGCAATAAGGCAGCCATAGCTAATTGGGGAAGTAGTGATCCCAAACTCAACTTCCCACCAACATGACCGATAGCAGCCAAATTCAACTGGGCGGAAGACATGGAGAACATACTGTCACAGAAAAATCTACCCTGAATGGGGTGATAGACCATGGGAGATCGAAAAATGTGGCGAGGGCTCTCCACACTACGCCCCACACTTGACTTTGGAAAGTGGGACACATGTACTCATGTATGTGGAGTCGAATTGTTAAGTATTGCAAATTAATGGCATTCACAATAATTGTACTGGTAGTGCACCTGATGTGAGGATGGTGGTTTAGATGGCAGCGTTGGGTACCCAGTGGAATTTATGTGTAAGAATGTAGGTATGGATTGTTATGGAATTGTTCATGTATTTTTTTCTCCCAGGCACAGAGCCCAGGTCTGAGCATAGCAGAGGAGACGGGACTCTGGGGAGATTTTGGTCTTGTAAACCTGAGTAAGCAGGAAGCTCTGTGCAGTGAGGAATTAAGCAAGGCAAGGATAGATGGGGGAATCTCTGTGAATTCCCCAAACTACATTGCCAAATTCATTGTGTGGGAGTCTTTTTGCTGAGGCTCTTTGGGTAATTCATACTAGGTTAAAATATCCCAATCCTGTTTATTTCTATTCATTGGTTGTTTTGGCTCTGTGTAGTCTTTGGACAGCTGGGTGTGGTGTTTTGGAAGTACAGTTTGAAAGAGGGCGACTTAATGTGCACTCTCTGAAGGATTTGGGGAAGTGTGACGATGTTGCATGGCTCTGGCGGATATTTAGACCAAGGTTACTTGGTAGTGGGAATGAAACGGGCAGTGGGAGCAACATTTTCAAAAGCTCCCAGTTTGGGAGCGATTCTGGGAGCGAATTTTTATATAATATATAAATATATATAAATAATAATTATATTATATATAATATGTATGTATATATATAATATATATATAAATATATATCACATATATATATTTATATTATATATTTTATATTTTGATGGCATATATGTCAACAAAAGCATGCAGAATGATGAATTAGATATAAAAAGCATAAAAAACATAGATTGAGCCATATAACAACAATCATTTAGAAGTTATAATCTGCATCAACCACGTCCACAAGTTAGTAACAAACAACATATTGAATCTCATGATTCAACAATCTTAAAGTTTCAAGCTTTCAAAATTCAATATATAACATTTATCATAATTGATCACCAAAGTTGTAATTGTAAGCTAAGTGTAACCATTACAACAGAGAATATCTAACATAAAATGAAATGAAATGAAACAACTTTCAACTTTCACGAAGAATCATATTGATAATTCATTACCAATGAGTTATAACTGCCAACTTCAGACTTCAAACTTAAATTGTCATATATTGTTTACAAAAAATATCGTAATAAGAGTCAACAGTTATTAAAACTACTAGAAACTAGAAAAGAGTCAAGACAAGTAAATCTATTATCTACAGCTTCCTCTTGACACCGCGAGAAATGTCTAATTTCTGAACAGATCGTGGTGGTTTTCTAGGAGTCTCCTCCCACACAGTCACACAACCAAAGCCAGAAGGCATATGCCCTCCACATGAGGATGTACATGGAGGTGGTGACAGCAAAGGAACGATACTTGGAACTCGAGCACTGGCACTGCTATTGGATGATGGGGGTGGCATGGTTCTTGTTGCTTCATCTTCATCTCTCATAAATTTTGCTTCTAATACTTAAAGATGTATGGTGCCATCCTCCAAATTATCGTCCTCTGGGTGGTTGTCCCAAATTTTATGTGTTGGATCATCATAAGCCCAATCGCAATAATGACTCAACAATCTCAAGTTGTAGTGCACATAAACCAAACTTTCTGCCCAGTTTTCATTGAGTCTATTTCTTTTCACATTATGTATGAAGTTGTAGGTGCTCCAACACCTCTCTGCAGAAGAAGTATTTACAACTTGTGAGAGAACTTTTTTTGCCAATTTTGGCAAAAGTCCATGGCCGCCATATGATTCCCACCATGTAAGAGCATCAAATCTGTCTCTATCTTCCATTGCATGAAAGGTACCAAACAAACCAGTGCAACTGAAGTATCTGCCTATTTCAAGACGCACACTAGCACATTCCTCCTTGTCAGGTATCAACTTTTCTAATGCTTGCAAATATCTTGTAGATACCTCTTCATCTATATGGGGTTTGAACTTCGGCCCTAACCCCACCCCCTGGTGCAGGTTGGCCCAACCAAGATGTAGAGTAGTATTTTGGCGTAAGGATACACGCCAAGCAATGTAGTGGAACATTAAGTATATCCCACCATATACACACACAATCGTGAATCAGTTTGTACAAATTGGGATCATTGTTATGAACAATATTTTTTATTTGCCTCAACATGGTATCCATCTGCTCATACACCTCGCCAATCACTGGTTTATTTGTATCTGCAAACCGAATCATGTGATAAATGGCTTGGTGAAATCCAATACTTGCCTCACACGTGCCCAAAACATACCATCAAGAGCAGCCTCCTCTACCTATTCAAAACCATGCCTGTTAGCTACATTTGTAGCCCTTTCCTTTAATACCTACCAGTGTGGACTTGATACCATGCTAGCCAATAACTCTCTTACCTTCAAAAGGCGCCTGAAGGTGAGGTAATAGCTACCAAATCTAGTCCTCGCAATCTTCAACAACGACAATCTTGAGTGACTGCGGAAAAGGCCATGGGTATTGCTATGATTTGTAATAAATTTTATCATTTGTTTGCCTTTCTTGTACAAATCACCAATCCATTTGTATTTTTCGTTTTTGTTCTTAACAATATCATGCATCAAAAGGTTCATTGTGTGAACCAAACACCCAGACCAAAATATGTTGGGGTATTTGTCCTCAATAATTGCTCCCACTGCCTTACAATTAGGAGCGTTATCAGTGATGACTTGGATGACATTGTATGGCCCAATAGAGTCAATTGTTTCAAGTAATGGTTCTGCAATGTTGCTGGCGATCTTGAACTTGTTTGAGTAATCATACGCTGAAAGAAAGATGGCACCACTAACAGACACAGCAAGAACATTTATCAATGGCTTGCCTTTTACATTTGTCCATCCCTCAAATACAATGGACACCCCATGGTCAGTCCAAGAACTTGTCATTCTATTCAAATAATGTGATATTTTTGCTTTTTCATAATCAAGTCCAACGGTTCTTGCCTTGCCATACCCAGGGCTCTTGTATCCTTTAGGGGCATCATTTATGGCAGAAACCATTTCGTGCCAATAAGGTGAGCGAAGAACATTGAATGGTATCCCACATGCATAGAGAAACCTGTAAACCTTTGAATCCACATCATTCCTACACCCCTCATCAAAGAAATCTGATATGGTTCTACGCCTTAAAGATGATGACCCTGAGCCTCCATATCCACTGCCTTGGGAGGATGCTGAAGGAGTTCTTTGTGATTTTGAGCTTGGTTCAAAGAAACCCCTTGATTTTTTTGATTTGTATTGGGCTTCCTCCTCCTCCCTTATGTATTTGGCTCTATCCGCTGTTGACACCGCTGCACAAGTTTTGATTCCTATTTGTTTCTCTCCATCCCATGGCCTTTTCCCGCAGAGGTGTCTTCTAGCACGGGTGTATGAACTTGTGTAATCAGTGTTGCAATGGGGGCAATAAAATTTAGTGGTTCCACCCCCTCCCTGTTTCAGCCCTGTGAACATATTTCCACAATGGGGTTTGGTCTTGTTTAGTCTTTTGAGTGCCCTGTTCACCCTCCTCCAGCTCCTCCTCACCGGAGTTTTCACCCATTTCACTTTCTCCAGCTTATTCATCCCCCTCTCCAGTTTGGCCCCTCTGTTTCCTACCCTCCACCACCATAATAACCATAAAAGGGACCAGGAAGAGGAAAATGCCCAGAAATATGGTGAGGTCCATGGTGTTTGATGTTTGTAGGGACAATCTGCAAATTAATTTCATTTATTGGCATTATTAACTTAATTTATTAATTTAATTGCAATTCATCATTTTAATACTCAATAAACTAAATTAAATTCCCTAAATTACTACCTAACTAAATTAAACTAGCTAGATTAGCTAAATTGTTAACTTACTTACCTCTGCAGGCTCGCTCCTTGCTCCTTCCTCCTCGCTCCTCGCTCTTCCTTGCTCCAAACTCAAGCTCTTCAACCTCTTCCAATTCTTCAAACATGAACAATGAAATGTTTTTTGGCCCAATGGGCCTTTTAAAACAAAGAAAATTTTTAAATTTTTTTATTTTTTTCGGGTCCGCGGAATTTTTTTTCCGCCGACCCGCTCCCGGCCGGCTCAAAATCGCTCCCGGAGCGATTTTTTAAAGCCCGGGAGCGATCGGGAGCGATCGCTCCCCGATC
>APFE030383074.1:63262-89314 GCA_000404065.3 Pinus taeda | reverse complement strand
ATTGTTTACAAAAAATATCGTAATAAGAGTCAACAGTTATTAAAACTACTAGAAACTAGAAAAGAGTCAAGACAAGTAAATCTATTATCTACAGCTTCCTCTTGACACCGCGAGAAATGTCTAATTTCTGAACAGATCGTGGTGGTTTTCTAGGAGTCTCCTCCCACACAGTCACACAACCAAAGCCAGAAGGCATATGCCCTCCACATGAGGATGTACATGGAGGTGGTGACAGCAAAGGAACGATACTTGGAACTCGAGCACTGGCACTGCTATTGGATGATGGGGGTGGCATGGTTCTTGTTGCTTCATCTTCATCTCTCATAAATTTTGCTTCTAATACTTAAAGATGTATGGTGCCATCCTCCAAATTATCGTCCTCTGGGTGGTTGTCCCAAATTTTATGTGTTGGATCATCATAAGCCCAATCGCAATAATGACTCAACAATCTCAAGTTGTAGTGCACATAAACCAAGCTTTCTACCTGGTTTTCATTGAGTCTGTTTCTTTTCACATTATGTATGAAGTTGTAGGTGCTCCAACACCTCTCTGCAGAAGAAGTATTTACAACTTGTGAGAGAACTTTTTTTGCCAATTTTGGCAAAAGTCCCGTGCTGCCATATGCTTCCCACCATGTGAGAGCATCAAATATGTCTCTATCTTCCATTGCATGCAAAGAACCAAACAAACCAGTGCCACTGAAGTATCTGCCTAATTCAAGACGCAAATTAGCACACTCCTCCCTGTCAGGTACCAACTTGTCTAATGCTTGCATATATCCTGTAGATACCTCTGGATCTGTATGGGGTTTGACCCTAACCCCACCCCCAGGTCCAGGTTGGCCCAACCAAGATGGAGAGTAGTATTTTGGCTTAAGGATATATACCAAGGCATATAGTGGAACATTAAGTTTATTCCACTATGTACACACACAATTATGAATTAGTGTATACAAATTGGGATCATCTTTTTGAACATCTTTTATTTGCCCCAACATGGTATCCATCTGCTCATAGCCTCATACACCTCCCCAATCACTAGTTTATGCGTATCTGCAAAACAAGTAATGTTATAAACGGGCTTAGTGAATTCCAATAATTGCCTCACACATACCCAAAAACAGACCATCAAGAGTGGTCTCCTCCACCTGTTGAAAACCTTGCTTCTCAGCTGCATTTGTAGCCTTGTCCTTTAACACCTGCCAGTGTGGAGTCTGGACTTGATACCATGCTAGCCAATGGCTCTCTTACCTTCAAAAGGCCCCTGAAGGTGAGGTAATAACTAGCAAATCTAGTCTTCGCAATCTTGAGTGAATGTGGAAAATCCCATGGGTATTGCTATGATTTGTAATAAATTTTATCATTTGGTTGCCTCTCTTGTACAAATCACCAATCCATTTGTATTGCTGCTTTTTGTTCTTAATAATATCACGCATCAAAAGGTTCATTATGTGAACCAAACACCCAAACAAAAATAGGTTGGGGTATTTATCCTCAATAATTGTAATCTGCTGAAATTTTTAAGTTTATCCATAAGAAATTTAATCTGTATTCTTCTGGTTTATATCTTCTATTTGTTTAAATGTGAACAAGTTATTTAAAACATATAAATAACGAAATAAACACAATACAGTGTCAACATCTACAGGTCATCAGCTAAAAGAAAACAAACACACAAGTGACACCGTTATTTTTGGACAAATGTCCCTGGAAAAACCCAATGCGAGAAAACTGACGCAGCTATTATGAGAGTTTATTATTATGCAGTATTTCCTTTAGTACAACTGGATGCCAAATTGACCCACCTGACAGAGAAAAATAACTGGCAACAATACCTCTCTATTCGGAAACAAGCGTTTAGAAAACCTGTCCCACGAAACCCTCTCCAGCAACTCTGAGCTCTGCGCTGGCCCTTCTGGCCTCTGCGTAAGCCCCAAACCCCTTTGTGTCAGCCCTTTGAGGCACTGCACAGCCTCTGGGACCCTCTGGGTCACTCCAGCTGCTCTTTGCATGGATGACGCAGTCCCTCTGGCCTCTGTGTTGTCTCTGCTAGGCTTTGCATGGCCTGTTCTGGCTGCTGCTTCTCACTCTCTGGCTTTGCATTGGGCTCTCAACGTTGTCTCTGCCTCTCTGTCCAGTACTCACTGCCCCTTGCTGCTGATCACGGATTCGACTTTGCTTAGCAACCCTGCTCTAGCAAATTGAATGACTGATCACTTTGGTGTGTCCTCCAACTGAGCCTCAAGCCTCCTCTTATACTTTTCCTGTTGGTCCTTCAACGGCCGAGATTAAATCTCTAATCAATAGCTAAGACTAGATTTGGCTTGATCCATGACATTTGGAACCTTCTAACCCAGTTTTATATTAATACCCATTAATATTTTATTTTTCCTAAGTTTAGACTTAGGAACTCCATTAAAAATATTAATTATTTTAATATCTCCCAAACCAAGTACAATTTGTCCAAACTATTTCTGGGTCTTGGAGATCTCATGTGCTTTAGCCTCTGCACCAATTTTCATGAATAGAGTACATCAGATGCTACCCCAAATCAACACTCCCTCTTAGCAAGAACTGTGCTCTAGTAGTACTTCTCACTGAGCATTACACTGATTATCCGGCACCGGTACCTATGCTAATGCTAGGCCTCCCCACCCAACATCCTCTGCACTACTGCATCCTGTACTGTTGCCCATGGCTCTGCCACTGCCAATACTGCATCCGTACGGCAGCTCCCTCTCCATTTGTGTTGTTACTGGTCCTTTCTCCCAACAATGCATCTGCACTGCAACCCCCTCTCATCATGTTGCATCATGCTACTGCACTGCAACACAGTTACTGAGAAGTAAGTAACTGATCCACCCAACTTCCGACATCCCTGTCAAACTAGAAACACTCCCAATGTTGAAGCTCCCTCCGTCGCTAACAAGTGCTCCCTCTACTGACCTCTGCATTGCTGCAACAACTCCCTGCATCTCGCACCATTACACACCTCTCTATGCCATCCTGCATTGGTGCAACACTCTCCATGCCTCTCACACTGTTGTAGCCTGCTAGCCTCACGCTGCCCGAGGACTCCTACACTGTAGCACTCTCTGTCGCTTCATCTGCATCCGTCTCTACTGACATCCGCCAGTGCTGCTACTCTCTCTTCGAGGCTCTCGTAGCAAGGTATAATCCAAGAGGTTGAGTACCTCAAGGATCCTGCCCCTCATCGCCTGTAGTCTTCTTAACTACAGCTCGATGTCTCTCCACCTCTTCTCTAGAGGTATATGAGCACTCATGGCACAATCATCATCCTCCTCGACTTCCTTCTCCGCCTTCGCTAGCGCTGCCTTAGAGTCAGACGCATCTCCCTTGTTCTTCTTCCTCGGACACTGGTTCGCATGATGGCCGAGTTCCCCACAATGGAAGCACTTGACCTTGGAGTGATCCTTCTTCTTCCTCTTCTCCTGCTTTCCCGCAGATGCCAAAGTTGCATCCTCTTCCTCTTCCTTCCTGATCTAGACTCCTTTGTTGCTACTTCTCGTCTTGCTCAGCTGTCTAATCTCTTCTTGGCAAAGAGCCGCCCACAATTCTTCCCAATCTGGAAGACTCACCCTACCTAGTATGCTTTGGACAAACGTCTCCCACTCCTCGGAGATTGTGTTTAGTGCGGTCCTCACCATCAACTCCTGATCCAGCATAGCTCCTATGGAAATTAGTTGGTCCCAGATCTCCTTCAACTGACCAAGGAAGTGATCTGCCCACTCCCACTTCTGCATCTGGTATGACAGTAGTTAATTCTCAATTAACATCTTCCTCTACACGGAAGTATGTTGGTACAATGTCTTCAAGGTGTCCCACATTTCCTTTGTCGTGTCCTTCTCAGCAATATCTTGGACCATATGATCTTTGACCCCATCAAGGATGATGCATTTCGCCTTGGCCATTGCCTCTTCGAACTTTTCATTTTTAGCCAAGTCAATTGGAATCCTCATTGTTCTCAAGGCGAAGGCCTTGATACGATGTCTATCTAGAATAGACAAGATCCTGGCCTTCCAGACCACAATGTTGGATGCCCCATCCAAGCGTCCTGATCCCTCAGTGCATTCATGGCCATCTCTCTACTCTTTTGTCGGCTCCTCTGAGTCTCTCTACTTCCCTTCGGAAGTTCTCTCTTCAACTCCTGCCGAGTCTTTCTACTTCCCGCTTGGAAGTTCTCTGTTGGACTCCCTCTGAGTCATGATTTACCTACTGGAAATCCTCCAACCAAATGTCAAGTTGCACCTCTCCAATATTTTGTGCACCTGCAACACTAGTCCGGATTCCTTGGCTAGAAATCCGCCTCGGTAGCAACACCCTCTACCATGGTTTTGCCCTATTAGGTAATGTTCTGTCCAGAGTACAACACTAGCTTCGCTCCTGCAAACTGCTCACAACTTCTTATGCCCCAGCTACTGAAGGACTAAGCCTTTAGGCTCTGCGCAATCCCGACATTGGCAAAATAGCTCCCTCAACCAACTGTGTCAACTCTCCTGGTCTCTGCGTGAGCCTCTTTCTACCCTCCTTAGCCTCTACGTTGACCTCTTTCTGGCCCGGACTGACGGCGCAGTCCCTCTGCGTCAACCCTTCTTTTATCACTTTCTACAAGGATCAGCTTTTGTCACTCGGGGCAGCTGATTCTGCTGCAAATGCTCTACTTAGCTAATACATTCAGCTCTCCTGTGATTTGTAACCACGCTCTAATACCATGTTGAAATTTCTAAGTCTATCCATTAGAAATTTAATCTGTATTCTTCAAGTTTATTTCTTCTACCTGTTTAAATTCGAACAAGTTATTTAAAACATATAAATAACGAAATAAACACAATACAATCTCAACATCTATAGATCATCAGTTTAAAGAAAACAAACATACAAGAGACACCGTTATTTTTGGACAAATGTCCCCACGAAAACCCAATGCAGGAAAACCGGTGCAGCTATTCTGAGGGTTTATTATTATGCAGTGTTTCCTTGAGTACAATTGGGTGCCAAACTGGCTCACTCGACAGAGAAAACCTATCCCATGAAACCCTCTCCAGCGACTCTAAGCTCTGCATTGGCCCTTCTGGCCTCTGCGTCAGCCCTTTGAGGCACTGCGCAGCCTCTGAGACCCTCTGTGTCACTCTACCTGCTCTCTCTGTGGATGACGCAGTCCCTCTAGCCTCTGCGTTGTCCCTGCTAGGGTCTGCGTGGCCTATTCTGGCAGCTGCTTCTCGTTCTTTGCCTTTGCGTTGGTCTCTTCGCACTGTCTCTGCCTCTCTATCCAGTACTCACTGCCCCTCACTGCTGATCACTGATTCAACTTTGCTTAGCAACCCCGCTCTAGCAAATCGAATGACTGATCACTTTGGTGTGTCTTCCAACTGACCCTCAAGCCTCCCCTATATTTTTCCTGTTCGTCCTTTCACAGCCGAGATTAAATCTCTAATCAATAGCTAAGATTAGATTTGGCTCTATCCATGACTTTTGGAACCTTCTAACCCATTTTTATATTAATACCCATTAATATTTTATTTTTCCTAAGTTTAGACTAAAGAGCTCCATTAAAAATATTAATTATTTTAATATCTCCCAAACCAGGTACAATCTGTCCAAACCATTTCTGGGTCTTGGATATCTCATGTGCTTTAGCCTCTCAACCAATTTTCATGGCTAGAGCACATCTCATGCTACCCCAAATCAACATAATTGCCTTACAATTAGCAGGTTTATCAGTGATGACTTGGATGACATTGTATGGCCCAATACATTCAATTGTTTCAAATAATGGTTCTACAATGTTGATGTCGGTCTTGAACTTCTCTCAGTAATCATATGTTGAAAGAAAGATGGCACCATTATCAAGCAGCAAGAACACTTATCAATGGCTTTCCTTTCACATTTGTCTATCCATCAAATGCAATGGACACCCCATGCCCAGTCCAAGAATTTGTCATTCTACTCAAAGAATGTGATATTTTTGCTTTTTCATGATCAAGTCCAATGATTCTAGCCTTGTCATGCCCAGGGCTCTTGTATCGTCTAGGGGCATCATTTATGGCAGAAACCATTTCATGCCAATAAGGTGAACGAAGAACATTGAATGGTATCTCACATGCATAGAGAAATCGGTAAATTTTTGAATCCACATCATTCCTACACCTTTCATTCAGGAAATATGATATGGTTCTACGCCTTAAAAAGATCTTTGTTCCAGTGCCTCCATATCCATTGCCATGGGAGGATGATGAAGGAGTTCTTTGTGCATGTTGATGTGACCATAAGCTATGTTCAAAGAAACCCTCTGATTTTTTAGATTTGTATTGGGCATCCTCCTCTTCCCTTATGTATTTGGATTTATCTGTTGTTGACACACTTGCACAAGTTTTGACTCCTATTAGTTTATCTTCATCCCATGGCTTTTTCCCACAGAGGTGCCTTCTGGCACGAGTGTATGAACCTGTGTAAGCTTTGTTGCAATGGGGGCATACAAATTTAGCGGTTCTACCCCCTTTCCCTCCTTAAAGCCTAGAGACATATTTCCATGATGAGGTTTGGTCTTGTTTAGTTTTTTGGGCTTCATCATGTTCACTCTCTTCCTCACCAAGGTACTCCTCTCAGGGTTTTTCATCAAATCCACTATAACCCACTTCTTCATCCTCTTCTTCATCATGATCAACCCTCCTTCTACTCTCCAACACCATAATAACCAAAAAATGAACCAAGAAGAAGAAAATGCCAAGCCATATAACCATGATGCTTGAACTTTGAAGTTTTGAGTCTGCAAAACAATGGAGGAATGGGAATGGGAAATAGAGAAAAAATTAAAAATTAAAAAATAAATAAATAAATCTATTATATATATATAATATAATATATATATAATATATAGCAACGAACACAAACAAAAAAAAATAAAAAATGCTAGATTAGAGTGTAGATTCTACCTCTTTGGCCTTCAATCCCAAGCTCCAATCTCCCCTTGCAAGCTCCTCAAGCTCCTCCAAGCTCCTCTATCTTGCTGTCCAAGCTCCAAACTCTCTCTTGCTCCAAACTCTCCTGCTCCTCTTGCTTTCCAATGGATGATGTGAATAATGGGAGGGGAGAGGGTTATTTTATGCTTTTCCCCCTCCCCTTTCCCTCCCTTTCCTCTACCCCTCTGTCACCAATCGTTTCCCCTCTCTCTCAACCACACAGCCTTCTTTTCAGCATCGGATGGGAGCGATTTTTAAGAGGGGGAGTATTTTGGAGTGATCGCTCCCCGACCGCTCCCCCTCATAAAAGTCTCTCCTAGAGCGTAGGAGAGTCGTCAAGGAGCGAATGCTCCTGACCGCTACCCTAAATGCTCCTGAAAACCAAGGATTGTTTTCTTTTCGCAGGGAGCACGCTCCCGACTAGCTCCAGAATAGCTCCCAAGTGGAGCACAAATTCGAAGGGGGTCGCGAGGGTGGGGTCTCCCTTGCAACCCTGATTTAGACTCACCCTTGGTCGGCCGACTAGTAAGTGTGGGCGGGAGTTTGAAGGCTCATTTAGCTATGACGTCTCGTCTGCCCTGACACCCTACTTTTGTACGTCTAAAGGTGATTTGTTCAGTGTGAAGTGGTGGGAGGGAATTCTCTTCTCTAGGTTTGAATCAACATAAGCGTACAGGGTTATTATTGTGATACATGTATTGTATATCCATGCAGTGGCTAGGAAAACACTGTGTGGCCTATTTAGTTTGTGGTGGGGTTCGTGGGTGCTAGCACACTCTCCTATTCACAGGTATACACTCGACCACATAGCTAGGGTCAAGGGTATTCCACTGTAACGAATAAAGTTCGTATACTCAGAGGAATGCTCTGATACGAATGTATCAAACAAAGTTCTTATACGCAATGAAATAAATCAAAATAATGGAAATTATAAGTATCCATCATAGGACAAGTAGTAATTGTATATAAGAAATTTTGAATGTACAAAAAGATGTGTGAAATAATTACAATGAGGGCCCATTTATATACCTAGGCAAGTGCCCTTTCATGAATGGCCATGTCTCTAAGACATGCCTCTTCATTACTAACTAACTAACTATTAGTTAATTAATTATTTATTATTATTATTTATATTTACATTTACATTTATTATTTTATATGAATTATTATTCATAAAATTGCCCCTCTTAAAAAAGCTATGTCCTCAAAGCTTACTGATGAAAGGGTTGGATCTCTTTTCCCATTTCGAATATTTTTTTGTCTCAAGACTTTCATCTTCGTTGATATAAGACAATATGATCCTCTGAGACAAACAAAATTGTCAAACTGAGAATGGGTTTGACCATCCAACATTAATCTTCTATGGAATCTTTCGATCACTGGAATTTTGTAACGAATTGTTATCATAGGACTAGATTTTGCAAACTTCGGTATTCCTTCGAACATAAATTAGTTGCTTCCTTTCTAAATGGTTCAAATATGTAGACTGATTGTAATATCCCTTTACAGGAATATTCATCAAACCCTAGCAAAACCCCAACCAGAAAAATGCACAAGTGGTATAGTAGCCGAGAAACTCACAAAGATATAATAACAGTAGTACAACAAGCAATAATGTATACGTGAAATATAAACAGATACTCAAGAAATGCAACGAGAAATGCTAAGCCATTTTATTATACTGAGTAATGGAATGAGTACAGGAGGTGATCAGAAAGATGGCACCTCGACTTGCTCAAGGCAAGTAAAGAAATAAACTTAGAATAGCAAGAAATGGCTCTCCCCTGAACTGCATCCAAGCTGCTGGAGAACTGCAGTGTGTTGCTGCTGCTAGAATCAAATGAGGACTTGGGGCTATTCCCCTCCTCGGAAAACACTGAAACTCTGGAATCCGCCTCTACTCAAGAAATCTAGAAAAACCCAGAAAGCTTTTCTGAAATGGTCGACCCCAAAAATCACCCCCTTGGAGATTTGCGCAGTCCCTCAATGTCCTGTGCTGCCACTGAAGAAGACCCTCCAGAACTCTGCCTAAAAACTCTGCCAAAATCCTCCAATATGCAAGGGCTGATCCCCTGCTCAAACTCCCAGCTCAAATCCTCCACAAACCATCAATCCAAAACTCCTACCAGAAAGAACTGTGTCATCCCTCTCAAGACTGCGCAGTCATCCAAGATGTTCAATACTCCTGCCAAAATGCTGATGAAACTACTGGAAAAATACTGATGGAAATACCTTGCCCGAGTAGGCACTCGAAGTCCCCCGGGGCTAAGGGTGAGATCTCCGAATGGAGACACTCGATGCACTAAACAGTGCTGCAGACCAGCTAAACAGCGAACATGCTCTAAGTCGAAGTGACTAGCTCAAATGAACATAATCCAATGCCAAAATGAGGAGGCTTCTCTCTCCTATATAGCATTGGCCTCTCTCAATCCCAAGGCTCACCTCCTCCAACGTAATCTCTTCTTGCCCCGTGTTCCTTTTCCCATTTGCGCAGTCCCTCCAATTGTCTGCGTGGGCCCCATCTCTGCGTGGTCATTTGGCCCCCTTGGCTCCCCTTTAAGTCACAACGTTGTGTTACTAGGAAGTGACTTTTATTCTAAAAGTGAGTTATGTCCCCTTTTCCTCACCTTTTTATTTACAAATAACTATACAAGGCAAAAATTGAGTAAAATCGAATATTCGAATTAGCCATGGCCAATTAGGAATATTACAGTCTCCCCCGACAAAATGTTGCTTGTCCTCAAGCAACTGATGTGATGGATGCCGCAAAATTTTCTCTCTCCCAAGTGGAATCCTCATCCGGCAAATTCTTCCACCTCACCAAGAATTCCCAGATTGTCCTGTTCCATAGCTACCTCTCCCTGGTATCAATAATCGCCTCTAGCTGCAACACCAAATGATCCTCATCATCCGTGGGTGGTAGCTCATCTATCACTATCACATGTTGCCCCAATGCCTTCTTCAAGCATGATACATGAAAAACGTTATGAATCTTGCTGCCATGGGGCAACTCCAACTCATAAGCAACCTGTCCAATCCTACGTATCACCCTATATGGCCCATAAAAGCGGGGCTTGAGCTTCTCAGCCCCCTTCTGCTTCAGTGACGACTGTCGATATGGCTGTAATCGTAGGTAGACCAAGTCCCCTACCTCAAACTGTCTCTCCACCCGACTCCTGTCAACATACAACGTTTGCTAGTTCTGCGCTGTAGCCATATTATCCTTGAGAGCTCGGAGAATATCCTGACTCTCTTGGATCCAAATCTTGGCTCTCGGAGCCTTGCTAGCACCAAACATCACGTTAGCAAAAGATAAGGGATGATATCCAAACAAAGCATAAAATGGTGACATACCAATGCACATGTGATGTGTAGCGTTGCAGCAGTACTCCCCCAGATGCAGCCACTTCAGCCATGCTCACTGTTGCCCACTGACATAGTTACGCAAGTAGCCCTCCAGCCACTTGTTAACTATCTCTGTCTGTCCGTCCATCTGTGGGTGATAACTGGTACTCGATGTCAACTCCATCCCCACCAACCGGAAAAGCTCCTGCCAAAATCTGCCCATGAAACGGCTGCCCCTGTCACTGGTGATGGTCTTGGGAAGACCATGTAACCTCAAAATCTATCTGAAGAACAGCTCGGCCACCTGGGCTGCTGTGTAGTGTGCAGATATGGCGAAAAAGTGTGAGTACTTTGTCAGTCGATCAACGATGACAAAGATGCAATCCTTGCCCTGTACCATGGGCAACCTTGTGATGAAGTCCATCGAAATACACTCCCATTTCCCCTCCAGAATGGGAAGAGGCTGCAATAGTCCTACTGGATGGTTCATCCCCCACTTGTTCCTCTGACAAACCTTGCACTCCCGAACACGCTGGAGTACGTCCTCCTTGAGGCCCTTCCATGAGAACATCTCTCTAATGGCCCTATAGGTTTTGGTAAACCCCTAATGACCTACCAATGGTGAATCATGTGATGCCTGAAGTATCTTCTTCTTAAACTGAGATCCCTTAGTCAAGTAGATTTGGTCCCTGTAGTAGATGATCTCATCGACCACCCTATACCTATCATCCGCCACCTGCCCATCCAGAACCTCACATGCAAATCTATCCTTGGATTACTCTAGTAGGAGTCAAGCCCTCCAGTCTGCGTTCAAGCTCATAAGAGACAATGTGGCTGGTCTACGTGAAAGGGCATTTGCTACCACGTTGTTCTTACCCTTGACATACTCAATGTCAAAGTCATATGCTTGGATTTTATTGATCCACTTTTGCTGCTTCTACTCAAAAATAATTTGAGGCTGTTGTGATCAGTCCTCACCCTGAACTTGTTACCCACCAAATACTGCCAGTACTTGGCCAATGCATGTGTGATGGCCAGCATCTCCTTGTCGTATATAGAATACAGCCTCTCGTGTGAAAGGAGCTTCCGGCTCTCAAAGGCTATAGGGTGACCTCCCTGCATCAATACTGCGTCGATCCCCTCTCCCGACACATCACACTCCAAAACGAATGGTTGCATAAAATTCGGCAATGCAAACATTGGGCAGCTACTCATAACCTCCTTGAGCCTGTCAAAGGTTCGCTACGCTGTATCTGACCAGCTGAATGCCCCCTTCCTCGTCAAATCTGACAGGGGTGCAGCAAGTTGTGAGAAACCCTTGACGAACTTCCGATAGCAAATGCCAATGAATCCTCGAAGTTCTGTCACCTTTCTCGGCTCCGACCAATCTCTGATGGCCCTGATCTTCTCCTTGTGGACCCTCACTCCGTCCACCCCTATGATGTATCCCAAGTATAACATCTCCGTCAACCCAAACTCACACTTGGAGAGCTTGGCATAGAACTGTTGTTCCTCCAAGATGCGCAATACTGTCTCAATATGTTGGAGATGCTCCTCCCAAATCCTGTTGTAAATAAGGATATCATCAAACACCAACACAAACTTCCTCAAGTGACTGCGGAAGATGTGATTCATGCAAGACTGAAATGTAGCTGGGGCATTGGTTAGCTCGAAGGGCATCACCAAAAACTCAAAGTGCCCATAGTGACACCTGAAGGCAGTCTTGGGAATGTCCTGCTCCCTCACGCGAATCTGATGGTACACAGATCTCAAATCAATCTTTGAGAAGAATGGTGCTCCTCTCATCTAATCCATCAACTCATCAATCCTGGGTATGGGGTACCTGTTCTTCCGTGTCTTCGTGTTCAGGGCCCTGTAGTCAATGCACATCCTCAATGTGTCATCCTTCTTCTTCACCAACACCACGGAAGAAGCAAAAGGACTCATGCTCGACCGAATGTGCCCAAGAGCTAGCAACTCCTGAATGGCCCGCTCAATCTCATCTTGATAGACCTTGGGATGCCTATAAGGGGTAGTGATCACTGCCTGTATACCCTGCTCAAGCTCAATGGTGTGCTCAAACCCCCGGTCCAATGGCTGTCTTAGCGGAATCTCCCCAAACACTATGGCATATCGGTCAAGGAAGGACTGTATCTCTGGATGTACCATTTGCCCTTAGTCCCTGCCTCTGATGCACGCAGCTCCACTGCCCACTCTATGTCTCCCTTCTAGAAGACTGCCTCCATCCGATGAGCCGAAACAATCTGAGGCGGATATGTGTGTTGGCCCCATATCTTCTCATGCCTCCCTGTCTTCTCATCATCCCACTCCATCTCTAGGGTCTTCCAATCTGTCATGACCTTCTCTAGAGTGATAAGCCACTAAACACCCAGTATCACATTGGTGTCCGGAATATCGACCATGAAAAAGTGGTCAGTCAATGTGTAGATGCCCATCGTCACTGATAGCTCTGGAACATAACGAGCACACATCATGGTCTGATCTCCTGGGACCAAAACTGAAAACCCATCGAAACTCTTTGTTTGTATACCTCTCCGCTCAACCATTTGTGCATCGATGAAGTTGTGGGTTGCCCCACTGTCAACCAAAACTGATACTCGCTAGCCACGTACTGTCCCCCGTACGCATAGCGTCAAATACTTGGGAACTCCTCGCAATGCTGCAAAGGCCCCTCTAGTAGGTGCAAAAGCTGCACCACTTGCTATTAGCTGTTCGAGGTGGCAAAGGACCCTGCACGGCATGACTATCTCCTGCCTCCACCTCATCCTCCTCATCCTCTTCCCTGTTGCTCTCGGAGAAGACCTCAATAAAACGTTCTTTGCCAGCAGCACATCTATGTCCCGATGCCCACGGCTCTTGATAGGTAAAGCACAGCCGCTTTTTCTTCAGCTCCCTCCTGGCATCATCGTCAATCTATGCTCGTCTTGGATTCCCCTTTGGAGGCAGAATCCTCACATCCTTCCCCTTAGGCTGGAAAGCCTGTCTCTGGGGTAAGGCATCTGAGTCCTAGGTAAGACATCTTGTAAGTCCCACGTCCTGCTAATAGCATCCTGGAGTGTGGCTAGCCTAGTGGATCGGACTAAACCCCAAAGTGGCTCTGCTAACCCCTCAACGTACATGTAGATCCTCCGTGCCGTAAATAGATCGGGCACCATCACTGAAACCCTCACGAAGTCTGCAATGTAAGTCTCTGGACTCCCGGTCTGTTTGAGCCTTGTCAACTCAACAAAGTGTTGCTCTAGATCCCTCCGGTCAAACCTCTCTATCAATCTCCTGGTGAACTCAACATATGTTGTCACTGTGGATTGTCCGAGTGTAACCATCACATGGAACCACCAATCCTGTACCTCACCATCCAAATGTAATGTCGCCACTTTGATGGCCTCTGCCTCTGAATCTGGTTAAGCTAGAAGTAAATGTCCAGCTTCTCCACCCAAGACTTTGCCGAACTGTTTGATGAACCATCAAACGTAGGCAAGTGAAATCTACTAGCTGCACAATGGGTGTCACTATCATGATAATGCCAGTATCCTCTGTGATGGTCGCGGGGTCTACTATCCCGCTGGACCTGAACAAAGTCTCTGAATGAGAGGGCTTCCTTGAACTCCTGCCCATAGGCCCAGTACTCAGCAAAATAATCGCCCATATGACCGGGCTCTGCCTCCTACTGGGCTACGGCCCCCGCGTTTGCTCCTAAGTAAGTGGGCATGGTAGAGCGTGTAGGGGCATGCGAGGCCACCTGCTGCATAATATCACGCTGCTCTAGCAAATGGTGGGATGCACCCGATCCCTCACCAACCTGGAAAACCCGTGGGCTCTCACGTTGTCTAGCCTTTACTGTCGTGAATCTCTGCCCCATCACCTCAATCTGCCTTGACAGATCCTACACTGATTTGAGGAGCATATCCGGAAATCTCTTCCCGTCCTCGTCTGCCATCTGATCCTCCTACTCTACGTCCACCATAGGCTCCTCCTGTTCTGTGACCTCTGCCTAAACACAGTCTCCCCCTTGTAGGTGTTCTCCAACCTACGCTCACGGTCTCTGTATTTCCTACCTCTGTAACAGATGTAGGTTTCTCCCTCGGTGTCATAGACTGCTAGCTTCACAAGCTGAGTCAGATCTATGCTCTGATACCACTGTAATATCCCTTTACAGGAATATTCCTCACACCCCAGCAAAACCCCAACCAAAAAAACGCACAAGTGGTATAGTAGCCGAGAAACTCACAAAGATATAATAACAGTAGTACAACAAGCAATAATGTATACGTGAAATATAAACAGATACTCAAGAAATGCAGTGAGAAATGTTAAGCCATTTTATTATACTGAGTAATGGAATGAGTACAGGAGGTGATCAGAAAGATGGCACCTCGACTTGCTCAAGGCAAGTGAAGAAATAAACTCAGAATAGCAAGAAATGGCTCTCCCCTGAACTGCATCCAAACTGCTGGAGAACTGCAGTGCTGCTGCTATTGCTAGAATCAAATGAGGACTCGGAGCTGTTCCCCTCCTCAGAAAATGCTGAAACTTTCGAATCCGCCTCTACTCAAGAAACCCAGAAAAACACAAATCTTTTCTGAAATGGCTGACCCCAAAAATCACCCCCCTTGGGGATCTGCGCAGTCCCTCAATGTCCTGCACTGCCACTGAAGAAGACTCTCCAGAACTCTGCCTGAAAACTCTGCCAAAATCCTCCAATATGCAAGGGCTGATCCCCTGCTCAAACTCTCAGCTCAAATCCTCCACAAACCCTCAATCCAGAACTCCTACCAGAAAGAACTGCATCATCCCTCTCAAGACTACGCAGTCATCCAAGATGCTCAATCCTCCTGCCAAAATGCTGATGAAACCACTGCAAAAATATTGATGGAAATACCTTGCCTGAGCAGGCACTCGAAGTTCCCTGGGGCTAAGGGTGAGACCTCCGAACGGAGACACTTGATGCACTAAACAGTGCTGCAGACCAGCTAAACAGTCAACGTGCTCTAAATCGAAGTGACTAGCTCAAATGCACATAATCCAATGCCAAAATGAGGAGGCTCCTCTCTCCTTTATAGCATTGGCCTCTCTCAATCCCAAGGCTCACCTCCTCCAACGTAATCTCCTCTTGCCACATGTTCCTTTTCCCATCTGCGCAGTCCCTCCAAGTGTCTACGTGGGCCCATCTCTGCGTGGTCCTTTGGCCCCCTTGGCTCCCCTTTAAGTCACAACGTTGTGCTACTAGGAAGTGACTTTTATTCTAAAAGTGAGTTATGTCCCCTTTTCCTCACTTTTTTATTTACAAATAACTATAGAAGGCAAAAATTAAGCAAAATCGAATATTTCAATTAGCCATGGCTAATTAGGAATATTACACTGACTTAGTTGTCTACTCTTGTGATATGGACGTCGATAAGGAGTTCTTGCGGTTTGGTCTTTCCTAAATTGTTTGTGGTGATTTCTTGTTTAATTTGTTGATTTGGGGTAGCATCGAATGTGCTCTATCCACAAAATTTGGTGGAGAGGTCAAAGTACATGGGATCTCCAATACCCATAAAGGATTTGGGCAGATTCTAAACAGTTCAGGAGATATTAAAATAATTAATATTTTTAATGGAGACCCTAATTCTAAACTTAGGGAAAAAAAAATTATTATTGTGTATTAATAGAAACTGTGTTAGGATGGTCCAAAAGACATGGATCAAGCCAGATCTAATCTTAGTCGTTGATTAAGGACTTAATCTCAGTTATTGATTTATCAACGAGGAAAGTATAAGAGAAAGCTTGAGGGTCACTTGGAGAACATACTAAGGGAGACTAGTTAGTTCAATTTCTGGAGCGGAGTTTGCTGAGAAATTGAACCAATGGTCTAGAGAGCAGTCAGGAGGCAGCAAGTACGGAACAAAGAGACGGGTGATCAGCGCAGAGGTAGAAGAGGCAGACACAAAGCCAGAGGAAGCCACGCAGAGGCAGCAGAGACTGCGCAGAGCCAGAAGGGCCTGTGTCATCCACGCAGAGGCTGTAGGAGTGACGCAGAAGGCCAGAGAGGCTACGCAGAGCCTCAGTAGGCTGACACATAGGCTCATTAGGCTGACACAGAGGTCAGTAGGGCCTACGTTGGGTTCAAAAGAAATGTTAGAAATTATTCTATTTGTGGGTGAGCCAGTTTGGCACCTTGTTGTACTAGAAAATTGCTGGATAATAAAATCCTCCCTTGTTGCACCGGTTTTCCCACATTGGGTTTTTCCGGGGACATTAGTCCAAAATAATTGTGTCAATGTGTGCATGCATTTGTTTCTATATTACGGTGTGATATCTGCAACAGTATCTATTTTAATGTTTGTTGAAGTAATTTCATGAATAACTTATGATGAAATAAGTAGGAAAAGTAAATTAGTTGCTGCAGTAATAGAATTTTCACATGGTATTAGAACAAGTAAGCATAGATAGAAAGGGAAAATCAATTATGGGTTGAGATCACGATGCAGAGGCATCCACCTCAGGGGACTCACGCAGATTTTCAGAAGATTGCACACAAGAGAGAGATTTTGATTTCTCTATGTTGGCTTCCAGGTTGGATGGAGAAGTGGCATGCATGACTAGTGCTGCATCATCAAAAGTATGGTATATAGACCAATTTTGTTAAAAGCGCGAGCAGGATTAAATCGGCGCGGGGAACGAATTGGAAAAAATCGGAAAAATCGGGAAAAAAAGCGGAAAAAATCGTTTGGTACAAAAATATTCATTTTTTTTTCATTTTTTTTCAATTTTTCATTATAAATCGCGCTGCCCCGCCAGCCTGAGCTTTTTTCCCAAAAAAAAGCACGCTTTTTTTGAAAAAAGTGCGCTTTTTTCAAAAAAGCGTGTTTTTTCCCAAAAAAGCAGCAACAAAAATTTAGCCCGCTTTTTTCATATAAAAAGCGCGATTAAATCGGACTAGGGAAAAACTCGCGATTTTTTGAAAAAAGTGCGATTTAATCGCGCTTTTAACAACACTGATATTGACAGTGGAGCCTCTTGGGATATGACGGGAGTCAGGGAGTGTTTCTCAGAATATCGAGAAGAGAAGATGAATTTTCAGATCACCATGGGGAACAAGGCAAAGTGTACTGCAGTAGGAAAGGGTACCATAGTTTTTCAGACAGAATCAGGAGAACAGTTCCATGCCACAAATGTGCTGCATGTACCAGGATTGGGGATGAACTTATTTTCCGTGTCACAACTACAAGGCAAGGGCTATGACATTAATCTCATCAAGGAAAAAGCATACATCAAACACCCGAGCTGGAAAAAGAAAGTGCAGATCGGGATCAAAAGTAATCGGTTGTATAAATTACAACTAGAATCTTCAATGGCACTAATAGGCAGTCATGGGGACAAAGACTTGAACGAACTATGGCATAGAAGGATGGATCACTTGCACCATGGAGCTCTGAGAATTCTCAGGAGCACTGTAACATGAGTTCCGGATCTGAGTATGGAAGGAGATGATGTATGCAGGGGTTGCACTCTAGGAAAGTATGACAAGGCGACATTTCCTAGGAGCAACCATAGAACCAAGAGTGTACTAGGATTGATACACTTAGATATCTACAGACCTATGTCCGTCAAAGCTCTCAGCGGTGCCGAGTATTTCCTTACCTTCATTGCTGACCACTTGAGTTCAAGGAGTTCAAGGCTCTAGTGGAGAATTTGACAGGTAAGAAAGTAAAAGTCTTGCGCTCAGATAATGGTGGAGAGTATGTCGATAAGGACTTCATTGATTATTGCGCTACGACGGCATCAGAAGAAAGTGGACAGCTCCCTACAATCCAGAGCAAAATGGGGTGGCAAAAAGGAAAAATAGGACTATTGTAGAATCAGCTAGGGCCATGTTGTATGATCAGGATATGCCAAAATTCCTGTGGGCGGAAGCATGCAACACAGTTGTCTACGATCAGAACAGGACTCCTCATCGTGCATTGGGCAAGATTACTCCAGAGAAATTCTTCACTAGGACGCCTAAAGTCAGTCATTTCAAGATATTTGGGAGTTTAGCATATTTTCGCATGCCCGAAGAAAAGAGGAAGAAGTTGGATCAAACTACAGAAAAGGGGTATTTGGTACGATATAGTGAGAATGCTAAGGAATACATAATCTATCTTCCACGAAGCAGGAAGGTAGTAGTACAATGAGATGTAAAGTTCATGGAGGACAGAGCCTTCAGAAGATCTCGTGAAATGCCTTCCGAGGAGCAGTCGAAACTTGAAAGAGCATCCGTTGGTCATGCCTCTTCAACCAACAAAACTGAAGAATTCTTCCTCAGATCAGGAAGATTCTTAGGATGAGGAGGAGGAGCGAATAGAAGCACCTGCTGGCAGAGGAAGAACAAGCAGGGAACTTCGTCAGATTATGCGTGATGCATAGAAATTCATCGGAAAGCCAAGGAACAGTAAAAGAGAGCGAAAACAGCTAGACAGGTATTAGGCATTAGTACCTTAGGATGGGGAGCCTGCCAGCTTCAAGGAGGCAGCTTAGCATCAGGTCTGGCTAGATGCAATGCTGGAGGAGTATAACTCCATAATGGTAAACGATGTCTGGGAGGTGGTGTCAAGGCCTCAAGATAGATCTGTGGTAGGTTCAAGATGGATCTACAAGATCAAATATGTTGCGGACGGCAGTGTTGAAAAATACAAGGCCAGGTTTGTGGCCAAGGGGTCTGCTCAAAAGGAAGGGATTAACTATGGGGAAACCTTCACCCCAGTAGCCAGGTATACATCCATTAGGACCGTGATATCTCTTGCAGCCCATATGGGATGGGAGATCCATCAAATGGATGTCAAGACGGCATTTCTAAACGCGGTAATAGAAGAAGAGGTATACATTGAACAACCAGAGGGCTTTGAGACTCATGAGAAGAAGTCTCATGTATGCAAACTGAAGAAAGCCTTGTATGGGCTGAAGCAAGCATCGAGAGCATGGTATGGTCGAATAGATGGCTACTTGTAGAAGATGGGGTTTGTCAAGAGTGACGCAAGTCTGAATCTCTACTATCTGGTCATAGAGAATGAGCCACTTATCTTAGTATTATATGTGGATGATCTCTTCCTGATAGGATCATCCAGACTCATTGAGGACTACAAGAAGAATCTAGCAACAGAGTTCGATATGAAGGATCTGGGATGAATGCACTATTTCCTAGGGTTAGAAGTTTGGCAGCAGGAAGGAGAAAGCCTCCTTAGGCAAGGGAGGTATGCTACAGAAATCCTAAAAAGGTTCGAGATGAGAGACTGTAGACTTATGGCTATGCCAATGATCACCAACTGGAAGAAGATTGATGCATCAAAAGACAAGGATGTCGATCCCACCCTATACCGACAGCTCATAGGGTCTCTGATGTATCTAGTCAATACCAGGCCAAATATTTGGTACATTGTCAACACCCTTAGTCAGTTCATGGTGGAACCAAAGAGGGCTCACTGGGCAGTAGCCAAACACGTTCTCAGGTATTTACAGGGAACAATTGATTATGGGCTCTTATACACCAAGGGGAAGGATATTAGGTTGAGTGGATTTACTAGTGCAAATTGGGCAAGAAGTTCAGTGGATCGGAAAAGTACCTTTGGGTACTATTTCAACATTGGATCAAGAATGACCTCCTAGTGCAATAGGAAACAGAATTCCATGGCTCTGAGCTCATCTGAGGCAGAATATATGGCAGCAACCAAAGCTTCGTGTGAGGCCATATGGCTTAGAAAACTGTTGGTAAACCCATTCAGAAGAAATATGGAGGCGACCAGGATCATGTATGATAATGAGAGTTATATCAAACTCTCTGAGAATCCAATATTCCATCATAGATCGAAGCATATTGATATCAAGGGTCACTTTGTCAGAGATTGTGTCCAACAAGGAATTGTACAGTTGAGCTACACTCCTACAGGGGAACAAGTGGCAAATATCCTCACCAAGGCCCTTGGAAAGTCAAAATTTGACTACTTCACGGAAAAGATGGGGATGGTAAAGAACCGCTTTCAGAAGTAGTGTGTTAGCAGCATGAATGAAGAGGGAGTTGCCGTGCAGATGCACTGTTGGGAGAAATGACCAGCAGCATCACAGATGCAAATGGAGTTGCAGTGCGAATGCAATGTTGGGAGAAAGGACCAGCAACAGAATGGATGTTGTCGTACAGATGTAGCAATGGCAGTAGCAGAGTCATGGGCAACAGTACAAGATGCAACAGTGCAGAGGATGTTGGGCAAGGAGGCTTAACATCAGCACAAGGACGGATGCTGGATGATCAGGGTAATATTCAGTGAGGAGTATTACTAGAGCACAGTCCTCGCTAAGAGGGAGTCTTGATTTGGGGTAGCATCGGATGTGCTCTAGCCACTAAATTTGGTGGAGACGTTGGGGCACATGAGATCTCCAATACCTAGAAAGGATTTGGGCAAATTCTAAACAGTTCAGGGGATATTAAAATAATTAATATTTTGAATGGAGACCCTAAGTCTACACTTAACGAAAATAAAATATTAATGTGTATTAATATGAAACTGTGTTAGGATGGTCCAAAAGACATGGATCAAGCCAGATGTAATCTTAGCCATTGATTAGGGACTTAATCTCGATCATTGATTTATCAACGAGGAAAGTATAAGAGGAGGCTTGAGGGTCACTTGGAGAACATACTGAGGGAGACTAGTCAGTTCAATTTCTGGAGCAGGGTTTGCTAAGAAATTGAACCAATGGTTTGGAGAGGAATCAGGAGGCAGCAAGTACGGAACAGAGAGATGGGAGATCATTGCAGAGGTAGACGCGGAGCCAGAGGAAGCCACGCAGAGGCAACAGAAACTACGCAGAGCCAGAAGGGCCTGCGTCATCCACGCAGAGGCTGTAGGAGTGATGCAGAAGGCCAGAGAGGTTGTGCAGAGCCTCAGTAGGTTGACGCAGTGGGTTTCAGGCTGACGCAGAGGTTAGTAGGGCCTACGTTGGGTTCAGAAGAAATGTTGGAAATTTGTCTAGCTATGGGTAAGCTAGTTTGGCACCCTGTTGTACTAGAAAATTGTTGAATAATAAAATCCTCCCTTGCTGCATCGGTTTCCCACATTGGGTTTTTCCAGGGACATTAGTCCAAAATAACTATGTCAATGTGTGGATATGTTTGTTTTTGTATTACGGTGTGATATATGTAGCAGTATTTACTTTAATGTTTGTTGAAGTAATTTCATGAATAACTTATGATGAAATAAGTAGGAAAAGTAAATCATTTGTTGCAGCGATAGAATTTTCACATAATTGGTGGTATCTGATTTATTTCATGTTTAGAAATTGCTTGATTATTTGCGGGATCTTCACTTGAAATTTTTGTCGTTTGGACTACAACTTCTGAGTATGTCTTCACTTCAACTGATTTATCCTCTTCTTGAGTTGAGATATTGATGGGATCGATATTTGTTATCCTCTTCTTCTAATTTGTTATTTAGTGACTTCTTGTCACTTTTAAGCTTCTTAATTTGCATAAGTAGGGCTTGGTTATGATTCTTTATGTGAAAATTCTAAAATCCAGAATCGTACTACAATTGATAATATTTCTTATATTAATTAAACAAATTATTTGTAGTTTCCTACGGCAAATATCGAAACATATACACTATAGCCTTCGCAAAACAAATATTGCGGAAGAAAATAAATGCTAGAAAATTAGAGAAATTCTAGCACACACAAAGACATTGACACTGATTTTTGGACAATTGTCCCCGAAAAAGCCCAAAGCAGGAAAACCGGTGCAGCAGATGAGAGTTTCTTTATTAATTCTTCAGCAGTAATTCAAGTACAAGAATTCGGAAAGCAAAACAAAGGAAAATTCTGAGAGAAAATTAGAAACAAATTTCTCACTCTCCACAGTGACTCCCTAACCCCGAGATGGACCCTCTACCCATAGGCAAGTGTTTCTGCGTCACCTTCTGTGCAGGGACTGCGCAGTTCTCTAGTGGACTGCATCTCTCCCTCTCTTCTCATGCTATCTCATCCTGAATTTGACTTGCACTTCCCAAACCATTGTTGATGCCCTCTCCTCTTGCAACTCACCCACTAGCTCTACCTCCTCTGCTGAACTTGAGCCACTAAGAAAATCGATTTGTCTGGGCAACTGAGTAGCTACCTTGGTGTCTCAAGTGGGTTCTCCAACCCCCATCGAATTTCTTCTTATAATCTCTCATTGAGGCATCAACAGCCAAGATTAAAACATAATCGATGGCTAAGATTAACTAGAACTCCATTCATGTCTTCTTCTAGAAGATTATCACCGTGACTTAATTAATACCCTTTAATTAATCAGATTTCCTAAGTTTAGACTTAAGAACCATTAAAAAACGATTAATTATTTTAATTAAGTCATCTCTAGGTGGAATTTCCATAAACGATTTTTGGGTTTTGGGGAATACATGTATTCTAGCCTCTCCACCAAATTTTGTGGCTAGAGCACATCTGATGCTACAAAAACTAACACCTTAGATGTCAAAGTTCGTCATTTTCTTAATTACTGACTTTGTCTTTAGTATCCTTCTCTTTATCTTTTGTACTTTTGATTTGCTCTAATAGCCTTTGATTCAGGTCTTTTGATTCTCTAATAGATTCTCGTTGAATTTCTTCTCGAGACATTCATTTTATTCCTCTAATTTTTTTCTGATATCTTTGGACTTCTTGACCTTCTCAAGTAATTTTTTACTACTATCTCTTAGACACCAAATTTCGTTGTTACTTTCTGTTCCTTTTTCATAAAATTGATCTTTGAGATCTTTATATTTCTTTTCCGACGCTTCGGTCTTTTGTTGTACTTCTGTGAGTTCTTCCTTTAGTCTTTTCATTTTCATCTGCTCACTATCTTGACGTTCTTCTGTACTAAATAATCTTCCACATGCTGGACAACTTCATTTGCAATGTTTTTGAATATATGTATATCCAATATCGATTAGACAAAATGGACATTTAGTCCAAAATGTTGGCTTGGTTATAGGACTCATCTTTCGTTTAAAATTCCCTTAATAACTGTGATTAGAAATTTTGAATCGAATTAGGGTTTTCTTTTTTTTCATTTTAATATCCCCCTATTTTATTTTATTTAACCTTGTTTTAATATTTATAAAAACTAGTCTTTCCTTTCAACCTTTTATCCTTACCCTCTTAATTTGTTTTTATGATAATATTTTCTTTCCTTTTATAGGAACTCCTTTTTATAAAAAAAATACCCTATACCCTCCTTTATAGTGTTATTAACCCTTTATACTTGTTATTAAACCTTCAATTTTATACGATGTCTAATATCTTCAACAACAGTTTCTTTTGTCACTTATATTCAAACTTAATATTAATTACCCTCAACAACAACATGATTATGATTTTGGGTGTTCATATGGATGCGTCCTTTTGGATTGGTATTATGTAGATAATTTGGAATACTACGGCTTTAGTTAATCGATATGTTAGCAGCTTTATACAACGCTGCAACGATGGAGGTTGATGCCTCGTACGGCTTTAAAAAAAATCGTGGATTGAATAAGGGATTTTAGTAGTTGAGGATGTAGTGGTTGGCAGGTGCTATCAGTCGGGGCCAACTTGTGGTTACAGTGGCAAGGGTATCAACTTCAACGCAGTGTGCTGCTATTGGGTGGCGACAAAGAGCAAGATAAGGCATATGGTGTTGCTTGTTTCCAAGTGAAGGTGGCATATTGGTTACAGAATCAGCTTTTTTTAATCAGTGGAGAAGGCATATGGTGACGTATTGGTTACAAAATATTCATTGGTGTTTCTCTTGGGCAGCAATAGAAACGGTGGCATCGAGAAGGGAACAGGCAAAGGTCAGTAGTTGGAAAATGAGGAATAGGATCACACTGGTGCTCTATGCAGTGGAATTCTACAAATTCAGGTACGAGAAGTTTGTCAATGGCGGCGCGGTGCAGATTTTGGCATGGCAGGTGCGGCGGTGGCTAATATGGGGTTGGCTTCAGCTGCTCGCTTGAGGGAGGAACTATCGATAGTGGACTGGCGACAGCAACACACACGCGACGACTTGTGTATTCTTTTCTTTTTAAATATAATTTATGTATTTTTTTTTCTTTCAATTTTTATTTTATATAAGTCTTTTTTAATATTTTGTTTTTTTTAATAAAAATTTTAATATATTATATATATAAGCTTTTTTTTAATTTTTTTTTCACTTCACTTTTTTTTTTTCCTTTTATCATATCTATATATATATATAATATATATATATAATATATATATATATATATATATCTCCCTTTTTTAATTATTTTCTTTCATATATATTTTCTCCTCTGTGTTTTCATGGTTGAAGGGCTTTTATTTTTATTTATTTATTTTTCCTTTTACGGCCAAAATCTTAAAATGGCGAAAATCGACAGAGTGGAGAACCTCCAACTATATAGTGGAATGCTTGATTGTGACAACGGTTATGTTGATGAAGACTTTAATGGCCAATTGTCGAGATCGCACAACGTGGCTCTGATACCAATGTAATGAATGAAGTTTGTATACTCAGAGGAATGCTCTGATACCAATGTAACAAACAAAATTCATATACTTAGCAGAATAATTCAAAAGAATTCAAATATGTAGGTATCCATTGTAGGAAAAGTAGTAATTTTATATAAGAATTGTTGAATGTACAAAAAAATGTGTTAAATAATTACAGTGATGGCCCACTTATATACCTAGGCAGGTGCCCTTTCATGAATGGTCATGTCTTTAAGACATGCCTCTTTAATACTAACTAACTAACTCACTATTAGTTAATTAATTATTATTTATTATTATTATACTTATATTTACATTTTTTTATATGAATTATATTCATAACATCCGCAAAGGGATTCTTTGGGCTCAAGAAGGCACTGGTGAAAAGCAAAATATGAACTCTCCAAGAAGAAGGACAACTCACAAGTTGGAGATCAAAAAAGTCTAGCGTCGTCAACCACAACAAGATCAAGGCAACGCGAAACGGTGGATCCACCATTTCCCTATTTCCTCCCTTCAGTTGGAAATTCTCCCTCACACAATCACACTATTAATATTCTTCAACAACTGCACAATTCGCTGGGCTAACTTAATCGGGCATACCAAGATGACTATAATGATAACCTTGACTTCATGAACCACCTACAACACAATATGTGGGAAGCACGTGACAGAATGGTGAGTCTTTGGCGAGGACATAAGTTCATTCAGGCATAGTTGGACCAATTGGAAACCCGAATAGCTCACATGGAGGGTCACATCCATTGTGAGTTCAAACCCCCGTTTGGGCTCAGCTCCAAACCATCTTGTCCCAATAAATTTTGATGATAACTAATGTGTGTCGGTTGTTTTATTGTGTAATTAGTCTTTTGGCAATGGTTGTCGGTTAGTGTCTATAGATCGTTGTCTCTCTGGTAATATATCATGTACTTGGGCATCCACCAGTTAGACAATAAATCTAGTAAGAGTGAAGCCAACAAGTCTTTGAAAGGAATCATGAAACGATGTATTATTTTGAATTAATGGAAATTCTCGATATAAAAGGAAAAAAATGAATGGTATACTGAAGAGACATGTCTCTAAGGACATGACTATTCATAAAAGGGCACCTTCCTACGTATATAAGCGAGACCTCATTTGTAACCGAACACATCAATCTCATGTCAATAATAAATATCTCTTGCATAGTCAACATTATTACATATATA
>APFE030383074.1:0-10429 GCA_000404065.3 Pinus taeda | reverse complement strand
AACTTTCATAAATGGATTGAAAATGATGCACAATCTCATATTGGGTCTATTCGCACTGATAATGGAAAAGAATACACATCAAATGAATTTGAAAACTATCTTCGCCAACTTGGGATCAAACATTAAACAACTGTACCTTATAATCCCCAACAAAATGGTGTAGCTGAAAGAATGAATAGGACAATCTTAAATATGGTACGCTCCATGCTCTTCTTCAAAAATGTAAAAATAATATTTTGGGCTAATGTTGTTCTATGTGTTGCATATATAAAGAATAGATGTCCATCTAGAAACAAGACTCCATATGAAATGTGGTATGGGCACGTTCCTTCGGTAAAGCATCTCAGGGTCTTTGGTTCCACCTGTTATGCCTTGATACCAAAGGTACATAGAAACAAACTTGGTGCAAGAAGTCATAAGTGTATCTTCCTGGGGTATTCAAACACCTCCAAAGCATACCGTCTCTATGATGAACTCAATAAAAAGTGTGTTGTATCTAGAGAGGTAATTTTTCTTGAATCATCCAAAACTGACAATGTTGTTGAGCGGCAACTTGATCGCTTAGATAGATTCGCAAATGCAAAATCAATTCAAGAATTTGATAATCAAATTCCACATCTTGAAGGGGGGATTCCTATACTAGATCAACATGTGGAATCTTCATCTGAAGAGTTCTCTCCCCCGCATGAAACTCCAACAACGGATGATGCTTTAAGTGATATGATTGATAGAATTAGCAGACTCGGTCTTGATTTAGTCCCAACTCAATCAACAGAGCAACTTGGACCATCTAGGAAAGGTCCCCCAAAGCGGCTGATAAAGAAAGAGTTCATCCTGATGAGGTTGGAAAGTCAGGAACTAGAAATTCAAACAGGCAAAATGGAGGTGATGTAGATGACTCTAATTCACTTGTTGATATGGATGTTTTTTATGATTGTGAATTGAACTTGTCTACAGATTTTGAACCAACTTCCTTCAAAGAATTGCTTCTCATGATGAGTGGAAAGAAGCTATGCAAAAAGGAGTATGATGCCCTCATAAAGAATGGGACTTGGAAGCTGGTTGATCCTCCATTAGGAACCAAACCATTGGCTACAAGTGGGTCTACAAGAACAAGTATAAAGTTGATGGCTCACTTGACAATAACAAAGCCAAGCTTGTAGCAAAAGGTTTTGCACAGAAGGAAGGGATCAATTATGAGGATATTTTTTCCCCCATAGCAAAATGGGCTACCATCCGGACACTCTTTGCCCTAACAACTCAGAACGGTTGGAAAGTCCATCAAATGGATGTAAAAACTGCTTTCTTGAATGGAGATCTAAAAGAGAATGTTTTTATGTCCCAGCCTGAAGGATTTTACTGTGAAAGGACATGAACATAAAACTATGCAACTTTGTGAAATCCTTGTATGGCCTCAAACAAGCACCGCGAGCCTGGTATGAAAAACCTAACTGAGCATCTTCTGAAAACTCATTTCAAAATTATGATCTTGATGATGCAACTTTATTTGTCAAGAAAGTTGGCAAAACAGTTGTATATCTTGTGGTATATGTAGATGATCTCTTGATGACAAGGATCAATGAAAGCTACATTGCATCCATAAAGAAGGAATTGGAGAGAAGTTTTGAAATGACTAATTTGGGCTATATTCATTACTATCTTGGTATTGAATTAACTCAACATCCAAAGTCCATATTTCTTTCTCAAAAGAAGTACATTGGAGGTCTGTTGAACAGGTTTGGCATGACAAAATGCAATCCTCTTACTACTCCAATGGAACAAAACTTAAAGCTCACATCTATTGAGGAAAGAATTTGAGGATGCAACAAAGTTATAGACAGCTTGTAGGAAGTCTCAACTTCCTTAACTACTACCAGACCAGACATTTTGTTTGCTGTTGGAATCCTCTCCAGGTTTATGCAAAAGCCTTGTGAGGGACATTGGTCCGCTGCACAAAGAGTTCTAAGCTAAGTCACCTGACACAGGGATTCGGGATTCATAATGTCGAATTCAGACACGTTGACCCCCCGAAACAGGACATGTAGGATTCGTTATATATTATTTTATTAAAAATATATATATATATATTTAAAAATATGTATATATTAAAAATTAGATATTTCTTACACAAATTTTAGTTAATGATACAAATTTTTTGATTTCAAACATAGATATTCATCTATAGCATGCATAGTACATACAAAAGACAGAGATACTTATATGAAATGGCAAATGGTCACAGGGAAATATAATCTAAGGCATATTAGCAACATAAATGCCTATTACTAGAGGATGAACAAAATTTTGGACAATATGGACTTTTATTTCAAAATTCAAATCTCTACATCTCAGGGCTAATTTTTGCTGATAAATTATTTGAAATCTGGGGTCATGTCTCTTACAACAATGCCACTGACTTATTAAACATCTGCTTCTCTGAAAGTCTTAAAAGTATTTTGCCAACTAAAGGACAAACATATCATGGATAAATAACAGTCAAACAAATCAAAGAGCAGTGAAGTCTTTTCAAATCTCAGATCACTTCTTGAATCTTGTCAAGTTCATTGTTTTTTAAAGAAAACATGATATTGACGATTCTCCAGTATTAGAGAAACACACATCTACAGTACAAAATTTGCTTGGAGATTGGCTGCTGAGGATGAAAATAAACCTCTAACAAAAGAAATCTAACCTAGAAATTTTGTTCTAGAAACTACATAGACAAACTTTTGTCCACCGAACTTAAAACATACATTCTTCTCCAGAAATACTGAAAATGTGGTCACTTAGACAATTGTTTCTAGTTATTTTTTGGGATACGAATCCTAAAAGTCGGATTCGCTGGCCATGCACGGGATTCGTACAAGATTCGTACGAATCCTAATAAGACACGTCGAATCCGATTTTAGGATACGATTTTCAAGAGAATCATATCGGACAAGCGGGATTCGGGTTCGCCGAGCTATATGAACGAATCTAGTTACTTAGGTTCTAAGGTACTTTATGGGAACTCAAGACTTTGGAATCAAGTATACACGGGTGGACGACTTCAGCTTGATTGGATACTCTGATTCAGACTTCGATGGAGACAAAGAAACTGGGGTATCTACTTCAAGATATGCTATGAGTCTTGGATTAGGAGCTATCTCCTGGAGATCACGCAAACAATCAGTTCCAACAGATTCCACAATAGAAGCAGAATACGTGGCAACAGTTGAGGCAACAAAATAAATTGTGTGGCTCAGGAAAATTCTTGAAGATTTGCAAGTAAAACAAGCACAATCAACTCCACTCATGATTGACAATACCTCTGCAATAAAGTTGGCCAAGAACCCAAAGTTCCATGATCGAACGAAGCACATCAATACTAAATATCATCTGATTTGACATCATGTTGAGGCCAAAACAATCCATCTCCGCCATTGTTCCACGAACGAGCAAATTGCAGACATCTTCACCAAAGCGATTGGAAGAGAAAATCTTGAAAGATTCAGAATGATGCTTGGACTCACGAACATCCCTTCAAATTAAGGGGGGGAATGTTGACACCTAATCATCAAGATTGGGTGAATAACTAAATTTGATGTAAATAAATAATGAAGAATATGAATAGTCACCGGGAGATGAAATGAACAGTCTCTCCCTCATCTATATAATAAACACAAACCTAAATGAAATACATGAATTGCTTTGAGGAGTTACTGCCTAGCCTGACACTCTATAAGGAAGTTGAAATTTGTAAGTGATGATGAACAAAATCATGGAGTCATCCTCCTTTTATAGCAGGTCTATAACATCCATTAATCCAACTAAAAACCACTAAACAAGTTTGATTTTGAGTAGACATAAAGTAAATGGGTTACAAGTAGTTGATTTTTCAAGTACAATAGGATACAAGCACTAATTTATTAAACTGATAATTACTTCCAATGATGTAGAGATTATCTTCAGTACTTCCAGTTATTCATTAAGCAATTATACTTCAGGAATTCAACCATAACAAGCAGTAGGGCAATAGAGATCACAATGAGACAATGATGCAAAAGACAACACAAGATTTTCCATGGAAAAACCTACTTGGGGGAAAAGTCCACCAACGTTTTCCTTAGAGAAATTATTCAATTCAATAGAGATACATCTAATTCTTCAAGTCAACTGTCAAACATAAAGTCAAACTGACTAGCAGCACAGCCCTGGTGACACCTAGTAAAACTCACCTCTTAACAAGTCAATCTGCTACCCAATAAACTCATCTTTATTTGGTCTGCTAGGGCCGAAATTCGACCTACTTCTCCACCCAGAAATCTCGATTCTACTGCTCTAATATGCCCAGAAAACTTGGCCTTCCTAACACACATGTGAGCTCACAGAACAAGAGAGAAATAATATGTGCGAGGTCAAAAAAACAAAGAGTAGATGTTGGTTTGCTTGAGCAACTTTGTCCTTATTGTCTGTCTTCTTCGTCCAAATGAGTAAAAGATATCTTGGTTTCTGTGAGATCCAAATCGAGCCAAGAGGACAGAGTCGAATTCCTTTATATAGTGATCTTGGGAGGCCAAATACGTGTGACAAGGGACAAGCCGACTTGGAGGGCCGACTTGAATTCCATGGAGCCAAAAATTCAAATTTAAAATTCAACATTTTTATCTTTTGAAACCGACATGAAGAACATGTCTTATATTTATTATTGCATGTATTTTAAGAGACAATATTAATTATGAAGACCAACCATAGCTACAAAATTCAACACAAGACAACCCAATAGCTCAACAAAATAAAATATGCCATCATTTTCCCAAATGTGTGAGTTGTAATGCCTCTCTAAGAAAAATAGCATGCGCTTTTAGGACTAAAATGCTCCAAAGGTGCAATACAAATATGTCTCCAACTATTATGAACAATATCAACTTGAGGAAGGGTCCTCAAATCAAGCCTCAAATCATCTCCATGTGTCCAAAATCCAAGACTAGGTGCCTTGCGTCATCTACATGGGTGCCATCAAGACAACATGCAGTACTCTCTCTCCAACACTAGAGCAAAATGGAAATCACACTTCAAGTTACAAGGATAGCAATGTTGCAAGACAAGTGTTAGTACAAGATAATACAATAAATTGAAATATAAGCACCAAGATATATCTTGCAAGATGAATGAAACTTGTACTTCTACTTCAAAGAGATGCTCAAATAAAATGGGACAATATCGAAGGACAATTAGAAACTAATTTAGATAACAAGTACAAGATAGGTACAATGTAATGTGCAAGCAAGATATGCAAATGAACAATATGCCAAATGAGATGATGCTAGATAAATGAATGCAAAATTTAAACTATGTGGAATGCAAAGATTTTGGTTGATTTTAATTGAATGTCTAATCTATAGTTAGAAATCTCCCTTCAATCTCTTACAACTAGGTAAAGATTGGGGTGAGTTGCAAGGAGGATAGGCTGAGAAGGCACAAATCTATCGTTAAAGATACCCTTCCTAGGCTCCTTGCAATCCACGTGTCTTCATTCCTACAAGGGCTCAGCCGCAAGAGAACTGCGAGGTCGCATGTTTTAACCTTACTCTGTATTCAAGTGAAAGAAAATCCAAAAGACTTGTCATAGAGTTTCTATTCAACCAAGCTTATCCTTTGAGGTAGATTTCAAAAATGCAAGTCTAAATCCAATATGCAAATGAGATGCCTAAATGTTAATGAAATGTCTTCAAAGTGATATAGTGATAACAATATGTCTCAAACAAAGAGATAACAATTAAAATTGTGATCAAGATTACATTAAGCACAATATGACATAAAATTGTAACAATAATCAATCAATCATGTACCTATTACTCAACGAAAGCAATGCCAATAAAAGAGAATTACATCAACAAATGAAATACTAACTCAATTGCCTTGAATTGATAGTGCTCTATAAAAATATATCTTCACTTATAATGTGATATGCTATGACAATTAAACCAAGGGAAAGTTGTATCACAAAGCACAAGAAAATATAGGCTAATGAGTTGCTCCAATTTGTAAATGGAATGTAGGTTGAGAAAATGAATCAAGTTAAAATAAACAATAAGATTGCTAGAACTAGATTGTGAATAAATGAAGTTAACAAACTACAATGAACTTGCAAAATTTCCTCCAAGTGTAGCGATTTGCTCAAAGTAAACTTTACAAATAAAACAAGTTGCAAATGAGTTGAGCATGAAACTTGAGGTAAGTAAATGTTACAATATAGATGAAATTGCAACTAGAATGTAGATGGCTATATGAAATAGAATGGAAAAATTGTTAAGTGAACAATTAGCATGAAATCAAAGCATCTAAGTACTCATGAAAATTAGTTTGACAATGAAGTGAGATAAAAGAGTGTTGAAAAATGTAACTAGGTTCGGTCTTCATTAAATGTAGAGTCATCTTGTAATATACTTGTCAAAAGAATAAAGAAAAGAATTTTTAATATTATTATTATGACTTATTTAAGCATGGATTTCATGCTTGGGTCAGCATGTTTTAGGTCAAAGTCCCCATTGAGGACTTCTAGGATTTATTATGAGTTAATAGAGTCATTGTACTTTTAAAGAGACCCTTCTTGGGCTTCTAAATCATGTAAAAAGGTTAAGTATTGAGTCAAATATGAATTATGTTGCCTCCACACCAAGTTAGTCCTAAGATGATCAAGTCAGCCTCAAAGAGGGTTATTCGACCTCACCAAAGGACTATAAATGAAGCAGTTTGAATTCCATTTTAAGCACTCACTAAACAAGCTAATTCGATATCTCTTGAAGCTGGAAAAAGTGTGAAATATAGTAAGGAAGAAAAGGAAGTGCGAGTTTGTTCTAGGAGAAGGAAAGGAGGAAGATCGAAATTTTGGTGCATCTATCTCTCTCTCGTGCCCTGGTTTGGAAAAGATTTAAGTTCTCTTGTCGATGTCATAGACAATGGCCGCATGTAGTATAGGTCAAATTTGTTGGTTCTAGGTGTTGTTGCCTCCAGAAGTTGTACCGAGCCAAGATCGAAGTTTCTATGTGAAGATCAAAGTCTTTCAGTGAAGATCGGAGTCTCCAAAGCAAGGTCAAAGTTGTTGGGTTGAAGAAAGTCTTGCTACTGCCACGTCAAGTAGGATCATCTGCAAAACAAGAGGAAGGTTGACTTGGTGTAAAGCAAAGTATGTGTCAAGGTCTAAAGTCTTCATATATCTCTGGAAAACTATTACTGACTGGGTTTTCCCCTAGAGAGGGGCTTTTCCCTGGTTGTGAACCTACATCTGGTGTTAATTGTTTTATGTGTTATTTCTTTGGTATTTGCTTGATGAACTAAAAGAAAGAATATATAAAGAAACCTAATAAGAAGTCAAGCACATCACAAGTAATTATCAAGTATATGAAAATATTTTTGCCTTTCTGATTTTCTAACATGGTATTAAAGCTTCGGTGAAGAAAGAAGACAAAGGCAGTCTCAAGCACTTGATCAAGGAATCATTCAAAAGGATTATTCAAGGGAAGAAGTCTACTATCTTCAAAGACAATGTCTAACACAATCAAGGGAGAGAAAAAACTTGAAGGAGCCTCAAACTATAGGTCTTGGATGAAGAGGATTGACCTCATCCTTGAAAACAACGAGGTTCTAGACTTTGTCAAAGGAAAAGTAAAGAAACCTATAGATGACTCCAGCAATGCTAATAAAGTGAAGTTCAGAGAATTAGAATTGGTTGTCGTAACCCTAATGGTAGAAGGAACAAAGGACAACCTTGTCCCGTTTATAGCCAACATTAATCATGCTCAAGAAATGTGCAAGGCCCTATCAAAGCTATTCACTATTAAGAACATTGGTCAAGTAGCAAGCTTGAAGAATGAACTTAGGACCACAAAGATGACTAAAGAAGACACAGTGGCCTCCTTCTTTCTGAAGATAGCAAGAATCAGAGATGATCTTTTGGCTATTGATGAAATTGAGACAAAGAACTCGTGATCATTGCCCTATTAGGATTACCACCTTCTTGGTGTGCATTTGCTGCAGGACTTAACAGTTGGAAGGAAGTTCCCACTTTTGAAGAACTATGGACTATTTGTAGTTGAGAAGAATTAAGGATCTCACTAGTTGCCAATCCTGAATTGGTTTCAAATGCCTACACTACTCAACACAAATGAAAGAAATCGAAAGGACCAAGGAAGAAAGTAGACATGTCCAAGGTAGAATGCTATCAATGTCATAAGAAGGGTCACTATAGGAGTGACTGTCCCGACAATCCAAAGAATAAGAAGAGAGATTGAGATCTTGCTAACATTGTTGAAGAAGAAGATCCAAAGAAAGCTAAACTCAAAGTATCTGACATAAGGGACTTACACTACTAAGTTCTTTGCTTGCAGTCTTAGATATCCTATTTTGTATTTTTTATGTTTTAGAATTTATAGGTTTTTAACATGTTTTTTGGAAAAGAAATTCTCTTTTGTTTTTATAAGTTTATAGGTATCCCTCAAGTTTTGGACAGAGCCCCCAACAACTCCCAAAGATAAGTATCTCATTTCCTTTTAGTTTTTGGTTTCATGTACTTATTTAAATTTTGATTATACTAAATACTAGTCACCATTCTCCCTCTATTGTCTTGATTAGGAGAAAATTTGTCATATCCTCATGGAGTATAGAAGAGAGCCACCCAAGACAAGGTTTGTCAAGAAACAAATGTATGCCTTAACCTACAAACATTGATTACTTTATAATAAATATTTATTCATTTAACAATCTTTTACTAACATTGTTATGTGTAGCTATATTGAATCATAATGATTCTTATTTTGGGTGATTCATCACTTGATAAATCTACCCCACTCATATTCTTAGCTGATTTTATAGAGCTTTGGAAAACCCTAACCTAAGGGTATGCTAATGTTAATGTCTGAAACCCTAAACTACTTAGGGTTATTAAGAAATGTTATTTGAAGTTTTTATTGATGATGTCATGTTTGGGATTTTGGTATGATCAAAAAAACCTAACTTGTTAGGGTTGAATGATAAAGTCTAAAATCTTGAACCTTTCAAGTATCGATAATTTTGGGTTTGCTATGTTCTTATATTGAAACCCTAACTCATTAGGGTTTGGTGGAATGTGTAAGCAAGACCCTTATAATATCTTAGAAATGATTTCCTTCGAATGTGTGTTTGTCCGATCAAACCCTAGTCCAGTGTTTTAAAAACCGAGCGGTCTGAACCGGTAACCGGTCAAACCAGCCAGTTAGCAAGCCCACCGGGTCAAACTGACTTAAAAACCCGGTTTACCTCCTCATTTCACCTTTTTTTTGCCCTAACCAACCGGTTTAGGACGGAACCAGCCGGTTTATGGCCAAACCGGCCGATTTTGTCCTAAACCGATCGGTTATTGCCAGGGCAATTATAACCCCCACAAAATGCATTTTTGTGAGTTTTGAAGCTAGTTTGAGGGAAACTTGGGGTTGTTTTCCTCAAAAAATAGTCCCTCCAAGAATTACATGCCTACCCTCTCATTTTCCTGACAAATTTCAACCCTAACAAAGTTGGCAATTAATGGTAATGTTAAATTCTTAAAGTAAAAGAATGAAAATGAAAATTAAAGATTTAACATTACCATGAAATGACTCAGGATGTTTGAGAGTGATTTCGACCTCATTGGATTTCATATGGAGAAACTAGAATTTTAGATTTCACTCAAAATTCAGCAGACTTAATGGTTTTCAGGATTTCATGGTTTGGGGGTTTGCAATGTTTCCATTTGATTCTTTCATGCATATGGGTATGAGATTGGCATTTGATCAAGAGCATGAAGCCCTTTAAGAACCTTGATCGTGGTGGCATTGATTATTGAACTTTGTTGATGTTGGTGGTACTGATTGTTGAACTCCTCTACCATGGCCTTAACAAGAATGCACCCTTCACTCAAAGAAAAACAACTGGTTAGGCATGCTAATCTTTTTCTACCACATTATAAGGTTCAGGAGATGAACCCTCCACTCAAACTAAAATCATTGGTTAGGCATGTTAAACCTTTTCAATTTCTATCATGTTATAAGGTTGAGCAATCCAAGTCTGAAGACTTTGAGCTAGATGATGTTCATGTATCTCTTGTTGATGATGTTTATGTATTTCTAGTAGCGTTGAATCAATGATGAGTTTCGTGAGTGAACATGTTGATCAGTGATTTGTAGTTTTGATGTTTATCTTTGCTACTACTAAAGTTGTAGAGGAGTTTTAGGAATCCTCAAACTCGAGGGCATATTTATTTATGTAGCAAATGTGTTAAAATTTCTGTTTCCCACCCCGGTTTTCAATTTCTCCTTATTTCTCCCATGTAGTTAAATGCCCTTTCCCATAACCATACATTCAACAATGCTGAAAAAATAAATTTGCTGAAAACACAAATTCTGGAAAATTTACAGAATGCTGGAAATTGCAGAAA